>JARHVA010004564.1:947500-1005000 GCA_037957365.1 Torreya grandis | reverse complement strand
CATAGATGAAAGTGAAATTGAACTTTTCATGTTTGAGCACCATGTAGCCAAACTTATGGTTAACCCTAAATCCTTAATGTGTTAGGTATCTAGGATTATGGGGTATTAGAGTGGTTTTTACAAAAGGGTGGTAAAATAACCTATTGAGTAAGATAATTTATATAAAATTTAGAAAAATAATATTATTAATTTGTACAACTAAGATTGTTAAAAATAGTAAAGCATAAGTGTTGATAGATATTACAATAAATTAGAAACAAATGATTCTTAGTTGGTTTACTATGCACATGCATGTCTGATCTAGAAGAAAATAGAATTATACTATAAGGTGATCATAGAACATTCATCAAATTATGGGAATATTAGTTATGTGACCTCAAATGCTTGTGTTAGATCTAGATATTTGCATCAATTTAGGTCTCTAACCCTATCAAAGGTGTCCTATATGGAATATTGACTAGATTTGGTTATGGAAAACTAGAGACTTATATATTTTCTATCATATCTATTATAATATAATAATATAATTCACAAATGTTATCTCTCTTTTTCAAATGATCAAACCCTAGCTCTTCATCTTTGGGTTGACTATTGGAAAAATGGGTTAGTGAGATTATGGTGTTGATATGCCCCAAGGACCACTCTTTCAATAGGTGTTATATAAATATAAAATACTCCAAAGAGGACCTCATAGTTATGTATTTATCCCCTATGTGTTATACTTTGTGTGCACAAGGATGTAATGTGTGATAAGTAAAGACATGAAATAACCTAGCTTGTAACCTACAAAATATGGTCTATGGATTGTTATTTGAATGCTTCAAACATGTGGAAATTATTATACTATGAATATTATTTAAATACAGATGAATATGGTAGGTTTTCTCACTTTAATTTATTATTTAGTGATTCTTGTTATGTTTCCTTGTGAGTTATATGTAATTTCTAGGTGGTTGTTAGGTGATAGATGAATTAGGGTTGATCTTCTATATATACCAAACCCTTTTAGAAATATGTTGCATTAAATCACTTATGTAGACCTTTAGGTTGTAATTAATTTGTAAATTATATTACTCTTTGGTATTGAACACTTTGTATAAAAGGTGAAAACTTGTGTCAACACAAGTGTATATCTAGGGCATAAGTATCTAAGAAGCTAAAAGATAGGTACATGTCTAGAATTGGAAGTGAAGGATAATAATCTATATTAGAGAACATTAAATAGTATAAAATCCATATTCATTAGAATAATAATGGTCATACTAAGAGGTAATCAATTAGGCACAAAACATATGTTGAATGTGAGCCTTTTGGTGGAGGGAAGGTTTATAACTAAAATATATAGTCATGATAGATATTTGATAAGTGTACAAGACTAAAGTAATACATAGATAATATTTTAGTATCAACATTCCCCTCCCAATATAGTAATGAAATTTATATTTTAAAGGAAAGAAATTCATACCTTGGTGTATATAACAAACCTTGTTGTTATGTGAAACCAACTTGAGTGAATTTTTAGTAATTGAAATGCAATAAAAAGTATGATATAGTATTATAAAAAATATGAAATTTAAATAATTTGAAATGATTAAAATTGTGAAGAGAAAGGTTAGGATTAAACTTGTGTGTCAATGCAACCATCTTACCTTTTGGTAATTTGATTTGAAATAATGTCACATTATGAAGCATTGAAGTTGAGATTATAATAATTCTATACTTTTAGGTGTATATCTATAGAGAGATTGATTGAATCATGCCCAAAACCTTGGTGTAAAGCTGAGTTACGACAATACCATTGAGCTTATTTTAGCTCAATCATGTGACCTAAATATGTGCATAATCTAATGAGTGAGATAAATTTAATAAACATTCATCTTTATATATAGTGAGGGTGGATGACTGAATCAAATCTAACCAATAATTATGGTAAATTAAGATGTTTTAATCAAATATAACTTATAAATTTGGTAAGATTGAATAATTTGATCAACTCAACCTCCTAAAGGCAAACCTACTACTATAATATATTGGCTTTATAACAGTCCATAAAAGTCCATCATGTGTATAATAAAAAACCATAATAGTATTTTAAATATATAAATTGATTTTATTTTATAATTTTAGGTGCCATTTGCATGGCATATACACTGATATAATTGTTTTGGCAATAATGGAGTCTTATACCTATTTTAGTTAAGGGCATGGATAAATAAATTAGTAAATAATATTGCAATAATTATAGTCATATTTTGTATAATTTATCTATATTTTTATCTTTCTAAAAATAGTAATAAATTAGGAGAAATATAACTTAGCTTAAAATAGGTTGAAATGGCTATTAAAGGGTTTGAAATTGGTTGTGCAGGACTGAGACAATGTCATAAATTAGAACCTAACTTTCATTTGATGAAAGGATAAGAACAAAAAAAATAGGACACCTTGGGGTCTAATGATGTTATCCTCTTCTATTGTTTTTGTCCAAACTACTCATAGAGACTTGATGTTTTTGGGTTCTTTGTGTTGTTCCAGTGTTGAATGTTGATGGAGCTCATTATAGAGATGATTTAATCTTTAAACTCTAACCTTACATCATGATTGATAAACTAGATTTGAATCAATTAAAAATGGGGGGTTAGTATGTGTAAGATGCACTAAATGTATGATCCACACCCCTTGTGTTTGCATGCTACTTATATACCAATACTCTGAAGAGGGATCAAGACATATGTAGTTCTCCCACTTGATGTGATTTGTGTAAATGTTTAATGAAAATGCAAAAATCCCAAATTGAGAGTGTTTAAGTTGGATAGGGATTGGTGTGATAATTCAAACGTGTTTGTAGCTATGTTGGGTGATTGTATGCAAAGAATAGGAATGTTTTCCTTAGTGGTTTATTTTTATTCTTTCTTGATTTGTAAGATTTGTCACCTCCCTTTGTAAATGACATTTGTATGGGATTTTATAGGAAACTCTTAGTCATGGGTTAAATGTATTTACACTAGGATAACATGATGAAGGATATGAATAAAATAGAAATGATCATTTAGGCTCAAAATGTGATTTAACATGAGCATCAAAAATGGGACACCCTAGAGTCTAGTGTTGTTGTCCAGGTATGGTACTCTTGTCTTCTAAGATTAAGACCTAGGGGATAGGATTGGCATGGGAAATATATTTTGGCTGAGCTAGAATGAAGGTTCAAAAGTTTATGAATGATCGGTAATGAACAAAAACATGTCTAAAAGGGTCATAAGAGAATGCAAGGACCTATGGATAGGGTGTCACAAGCCACACTCAAGCTACCAATTTGGACATTTTTTATGACTACATTTCTCCCCCTTTATTCTAGTGATTTAACAAAGTGAAATACTAGGATAAAATAAAAGTAGAAAGCATACCTAAACTTACCTATAAGGGTGAAACCCATGAAGATGTGTGATGTTGAGTGTCCATTGAGAGAGCACATTATGAAGTGAAAATAAGTAAGAGGAAATAAATATTATATCAATTCTTACTAGACATGTTATGTCTAAAACAAGAACATACAAAAGCTATGTTATAAAGAGAGGAAGAGAAAAGGAATGAATACACCTCACCAGGTACGTAGACCAATATAAAACCTATTGTGATGTTGAATGATACTAAGTGATTTTAGGTATGTATTGTACCAAAAGTAATATCATGAATAGAGTTGAGTACTCAATTGCCCAAGAGTGGCTCAAGAATGTAAAGGTTAGCCCTTTGGCTCCATCATCACCCATTAAGTGAAGCTATATGGTTTTGCATGTGTTAATCAATGTTTGGACTATGTGTACAATCCCTCTGAGTAGGTGGATCAAGAATACAAAGGCTAGCTAGTCCTTTGGCTGCCTCATTTCCCACTAAGTGAAGCTATAAATTAATACTGGTATGAATGTGTGTCATATGAGATGGTTATTAGATACCATGAATGCATTGTAACATGACAAGGTGGCATGGATAGTTGAATGTGTAATAGAAACTAGGCCAATCTTGGCTACTTTGAGAGGTGGAGATTAGGCTTATATGTAAGCCACTTTGAAACTAGGAACTAAGCTTATGTGGAAGCCACTTCATAATAATGCTGACCACCTATAGATGGAATAAGGCACATAACTACTGAGAATACCTATGTAATGTACTGAAATAGTAAAGAAAAGAAGGCAAATTTGCCACACACATTGCCCACAATCATTGGGGTTTGAAACATGGATTCTAATCTTGAAGTTGTACTAACTACTCAATATATAACTAGAATTGAGGGCCATCATGACATGCATGATGCCCCCTATATCTAGATTATCTAAGAAAAACTATACTAAAACTATTGAATCTGAACTATACTATAACTGACAAAACTATAACCAAACTTACCTTTCTATCTATTTCTAGAAAATTTATTTTTTCTCTTGTTTAGATAAGAGCACCAAAAATAGGACACCTTGGTGTCTAGTGTTGTATTCCAAGTTTGGTGCTCTTGTCCTTTATTATTTTTTATAACTATTCTATACTCATCACTATTTCCCTAGTATGTTCTACCTAGGTTGGGTTCTGGTTTCTATTTTGAGTGTCTAAACAATTGATTTTTTGACCGATAAAAGGCTTTGATTTTTGTGACGAAACCCCTATTTATTTCCCCCTCTTCTAAGGGTAAGAATGAAGATACTACAATTAATACCCTCAAAAAATATGTCTAAAGATATAACATAATTTGTATGTTCTACCAAGGTAAGAATGAAGACACTACAATCACTATTTCCCTAATATGTTCTACCTGGGTTGGGTTCTAGTTTCTATTCTGAGTCTCTAAAAATTTGATTTTTGACCGATAGAAGGCTCTGATCTTTATGACAAAACCCCTATTTATTGCCCCCTCTTCTAAGGGAAAGAGCCCTACAAGTGTGTTATGCTGTGAAATACATTATATACTAATTATAATAAAAAAATATGTCTGAAGATATAACATAATTTGTATTGGAGATTGTTAGATCAATAGGGGTATGCCTAGATAGATGTAACAATGTAATATACTAAACTGAAATAGAAATCTAGTTAGTTGTTATTTATCAAGGATGGATGGAGCATGATGTCCATCATGGAATCCATGAATGAAATAATAATTCATGATATGGATCATGGCATTCAAAAAATTTAAGAAGCAAACAAATAAACAAGCATTCAAGGCAATAAGTAAGAAACATAAAAGAGTGGACAAGGGGCCAATCAAAAAAGGGACATGGGCACATGTCACTCAAACTCGAAAGCAAATGTACAAGGCATATTAAAATTCCACATACACATACAATTGAAAATAGTCAAGGTTGGCATGAGGACCATAAGCACATAGAAGAGTACAAGCAAAGTACATTGGGAAATGTCCTAAGACACACACAAGAGATAAAAAAGTAATTGAGAAATGCAATCACACCTAGCTATGCAAGGAAAATAAAATAAAGAATATAAGTGTTGGAAATATATTTACATCTAAATAATCAAATCAAGAAGTGAAAGTAAGTAAAACATGTATTACAAGACTAGGTAGATGCTAAGAAATACACAAGTGATATATACTAGTGATTGTCGATAGAGTAATCTATGTAATTTAGTGAGTAATATACATCAACATGATAAATATAGTGTGTGGTTTAGGAATGACATAACTTGGGTGGTTTAGTCATGTATAATATTCCCCTAGTGGGTAGATATATCGATGCATGTCTCGAATATAAGAGTAGGATGCCCCCTCAATGGGTAAAGTGAAGCAATCAAGGATTTAGATGTTATTGCACACACTCAAAAAATATCAAGTGAAGCATGGTAATGTAGATAAAATGACAAACAATAGCATAGAATAACAAAATGTAATTCTAGAATGGTAGTAAAATTATAAAGCATGTATAATGCATACAATTGAAATGTTTTTGGTATTTTTGAGTTATTTGAATGCTTTTGGTATTTTGAGTTATTTGAATGTTTTTGTATTTTTGAATTTTGTAATTTATTTTGGTATTTTGGATTAACCTATGTACAAGAAATTATAAAGAAACTATGTACAAGTAAATTTGAGAAATTATGTGCAAGAAATTGAAAAGAAGTGATATACAGGAAAGATAAAGAAGAGATCATATTAACTGATGAGTCTCGTGAGAGACTCCATATCATGTTGTCCTATATAAAAAAGGAATCATGTGTGATTGTGAAGCATGATGAAATGGATATGAATATGACTCTAAATATTTTGATTCATTGTTAGTATCTTGGAAATCATAATAACCTATATTGTTCCACTCATCATTATCATCTTGATTTTGAACCAATGGAATGCTAGTGTTGACTTTTCTTATATCTAGATCATTTCCTTTGATAAATTATTCCTATGAATGATTTGAATTATTATGTTCAATACATCCCAAACCTTGGTGACAAACATTATCAACTACTAGAATAGTTGTAGTGATGCCTTGAGCTTGCTTACCCAACCCTTGACCTTGATAATCAAATTATTCTAGATATTTTTGACCAAACCCATACTACTTTAAAAGTTGATCCTCATTTTATAGAGGTATATTTTCATCTCTTTCATTCTTTACATGTTATTTTAGTACTATTTATTTCTCTAATTTTGCTTTTTGATCCTTTTATTGTTTTGAGTTATGCTTTGGTAACCACTTTTTTACTATTTCTGAATTTGACCCTTTCTGAATGTGTTCCTATGTCACTATGGATTTCTTGACTAGTTTACCTTGTATAGGGTCCTCATTATCAATTATATAGTGTATATTTTTTTAATTCCAAACATGAATCTATGTGATGCCTATGCATTCTATGATATACACAATAATATCTGAATCTTCTCATCGGATGTAGAGGAGGTAGTTTGATCAACTTAGATTTAATCATTCCCCTTATAACCTCACTTGAAATCTTATTTATCTTTTAATTATTTTTGAATCACTATTTATAGAGCTACTTTATTGTGATTTCTTTTTTTGATATGCAACATTGCTTGTGACTAATTGACTAGGTGAAGGTGCATGTACATGATTGACACTAAGGTGCGTTTGAGGCTTTTGTATTATAGTCTGATTTTCTAATGTTGTGATATTTTCATGTAATATATGATTTTTAATTTATAAATCTTAAATTAAACTTCTCATACTGGTGATTTGATCCCTTAGAGTCTCACAAGTGCAAACCCTAGTTGCTTCTGATTGAACATGTAAGCACATATGTTGAAGAGGGTTGAGAGAAGCTATAGGCTAAATGTATACATTATGAACAATAGTATAGTATGCCTCACATTTTTGATGGGTGATATCATGGACATTATTAGATGGAAAGTAGTTATCACCTTCTTGGGGGGGGAGGAGGAGAAGGAAATTATTTTTTGTGTATAAGATATGACATTCAAACTTAATGAGTAGTTGTTAGCTTATGTAATGGATCCTATAAGTATGTAAGTATTTTATTCTTAATTTAATTACACATAATATAGATATATAATGTTAAATAAGTAACTAAATATTGCATTAAGTAAAAGTAAACATTACTTTGAAGGAAATGGATCTTAACATTTTTATCAATAAATTGTTTAATATCATCCCTTATTATAAAAAATAAGCATGAGAGGGAAAGAATGAAGCTTTTTATTAACATATAGTAAACTTCATCATTAATATACATGATATTAATGAGTATGTATTCCTTATTGTTCGTAATTTTTTTTTTATATGAGTGAAATCCATTTTTGATTTTATGTGAAATTTGATTTGGATGTAAGGCGATACCTCAAGAGCAAATGGACCTAGTATATGACACTAGGATTTGAAATAAATGATTTTTTAGAATTAATATGGTGATTTTTAAAAATTAAATGTGAAATTATGATTTAAATATTTAGGAAAAATCATCAAGGAATTTACCGTAGGGTTTCTAGGGTTTTTATGTTTAAATGAAGTCAGGTTTACCAAATGATTTAACTATTTTAGGATTAATGGAGTCTTATTCTTATTTTAGTTAAGGTTATAGATTAATAAATCAATATATAATATTATAATAATTATATTCCTAATTTTTATAATTTATCTATCTTTTTTACCTTAGGTTGAAACAACTGTTATATGATTTGAAACTAGCTATGCAAGACTGGGAAAGTGTTACAAATGTTAACCTATCTTTAATTTGGTGAGGGGATATGACTAATAAAAATAATACACCCTAGGGTTCAGTGTTGTCCTATTTTGTCGGTGTTGTCTAAACTGCTCACAAATACTTGATTTTTTTAGGTTCTTTGTGATGCTTTTGTGTGAGCTTGCCTATGAAATTTCAAGATTTGAATGTTGAATAATCTCATTATATATATTATTTAATATTGAAACCCCAACCTTTTATCATGATTGATAAATGAGATTTGAATCACTTAAAAAGGGGGAGGAGTAGTGTGTGTAAGATGCATAGAACTTGTGATCACACCCCTTGTGTGGGCATGCCACCTACATATAAATAATATGAAGAGGGATCAAGCCATATTTAATTATCCCACTTGATGTGATTTTTGAAAAAGTGTAATGTGAATGCAAAAATTACAAATTGAGAGTGTTTGAGGTGGCTAGGGATTGGTGTCAAGATTTGAATGTGTTTGTAACTATGTTGGGTGATGGTATGCAAAGAATAAGAAAGTTTGCCTTCATTTTTTGTTTGTATTATTTCTTGATTTGTAATATTTTCCAACTCCTTTTTTAAATGAAATTTGGATGGGATTTTATAGGGACCTCTTGGTCATGGGTTAAATGTATTCATGCTAGGCCGACATGATGAAGGATAGGAATAAGATGGAAAAGACCATTTGAAATTTAAATGTGATTGGATATGAACACTAAAAATAGGACACCATAGCATATGATTTTTTTATCTAGGTATGACACTCCTATCTTATAAGCTCAGGACTTGGAGGGATAGGATTGGCCTAGGAAATAGAGTCTGGTTAAGCTGGAATGAAGGTTTAGAAGTCTATGGATGACTAATAAAAAATAAAAATATGTCTATAAGGGTCATGAGATCATGTAAGGACTATGGATAGGGTGTCACAAGCCACACTCAAGATACCAATCTAGACACTTTATATGACTATATATACCTTGTATGTCTCAAGCTAAAACCAAGGTATAATAATAATACCAATGTATAGAATGTTGCCACAAATATGTATATGAATCAATAAATATTAAATTTGGTGAATTTAAAATTGTTTTTTTTGTGTGGAAGACATGTTTATATGGCATGTACCCACTGAATCTATAGAATTCACAAACTAGTGTAAATGTGAAGAACATGTTTACATAACATTCCCCCATTATAATCTATAGATGTTGAGAACTAAATAAGTGTGGATGTAATTCCTTGTTAGCATACACCCATTACAATTTATATATTTTAAAATGTGTTATTCACACCTCTATGACATTCCCCTACTAATATTCCCCCCTTTTGAGGTGAGGGGATGTAGAAATTCGTATTTACCTTAACTCAAAAGGATAAGATAAATGTATAATTTTTGGATGAATCATGTATCATATAAGGATAACATGTCTAGGTAGTTATATAATTAAGGCATGAAGTATGTGATAACATCAAGTTTTAAGATTCATTATGTAGATCATAAAATGTCTGAAGAGTAGTAGTACAAAATTAGAAATTAATCAATCACACAAACAAGAGAACTCAAAAGCAAATAAAAAGGAATGGTCTAAGAAGTCCTCATATAAGTGGAATGTTCAAATTCCACACAATTGAAGGGATATGAATAATTCAAATTTATAAATATCATAGAATGACATATTAAAATTTCCATTCAACATAGAGTGACATAATCAAATTTCCAAATTTGTAAGCAAATGCATGGTGACCACAATCAATGGAGCATATTAAAATGCTTAAAAATCAATACAATGCAAGACAATAGCAAAGGAAGAACACACTCAAGGAAGTGAATAAATGAAAGCATAGAATTTAGAAAACCAACATTAACATAACATAATAGTTACTAAACATATGTGTTTTCAAGTAATGTTAAGTATATAGAATATCAAATACAATTGGAAAGGTATAAACATGGATACATGTATGTGTAAGTATATAATATTAAACAATGTGATGGAAATTGATCATATAAGAATATTACATGGGTGTTTTAGATGAATTTATGGATTATTTATCATCTAAATTCTTATACACTTAGTAAACTTGGACCTTGGTTTTTCCTTTTAATTATGGTCTTTTTATACTTTTAGAAGTCTCGCTTCTACTCTATCTTGGTATAATTGGTTTTATCTTTATGTCCTAAACATTATATATTTCATAGAATTCTTAAAACCTACTTATCTTCCACTTATACAAATTTTGAGCCTATACCCACTTTCATGTTCCATTGACACTGGCATCCTAGATACACACCTATGTCAATATGGGTGTCCTTCGATGCAAGTGTCCAGTTCCCTAAAGTCATGTAATTTTCAAATGAAACATATCCTAATGGTTAGCATAAGTTCTTTAATGTGAGTTACTTATACAAAGTGATTGACATAAATACAAGATCAACCCTCATTCATTCTTCACCTAGCACAGATGATGTAGGGCCTATGCCTACAATATCTTTGATCCATTACCTTGGATTTGATTTATTTTTATTGGCCTTCAATCATCTCTAGTTTTATTCCTCATGCAAGTACCTTCATTCTCTCTCCTTGAAAATCTTGTCATTTCTTTTCTTCACTAGACTCTTTAACCTTATATCATGCATCTAGTCTTATTATTTATATTTAATAACTATAACCCATCATCTATCCACCCTTTTCATGTAATGTAACCTCCTCTAACACCATCCTATCATCCATGACTTTCATTTCATCTTTTTTGATTCCAAACTTACTCAACCTCATATAGCTTCTTAGGGACTAAAGCCTAATTCATGAATAAAAGGGTTTTGGTCTCCACCATTGGCATTCCCATGGTTTTTCCTATACCTTGTGTAACCCCATACACATCTAATCAAATAATATAATCTAAAACCTATAACTCTGAATCAATCTACCCTTTTATTTGTTAGGTCTCTATTTCTAATAACCATGTTTGGGTAAAAATCTAGATGTTTTGAATAATCCACAAAGGTTCTTGTCAAATTAAGACTAGTTTAAATTAAATTTTATCCTTGTTTATCTACACACAAAATTTCATTAAATAATTCTCAATGCAACCTACCCAACTCAACACACCCTTCTTCCAATTAGGTCTTTTAAGGCTTAAAATAAGCACACAGCTAAAAAATATGTACAATATGTTATAGAAACTCTTGATTTCTCTAGATAATATAAAAACACATTTTATTAGAAATTGTTAGGATTTTCTAAATGTTACAACAAACATTATACTAATTTTCATTTTCAAACCCTAGGTTAGTTGTTGATATGCCTAAGGAGGCTAAGAGAACATAAAAATGGTCAAAGAGAGTTTTTGAACACTCCAAACTAAATCTAGACCTGTAAAAGTTATGTCCTACCTTGATACATTTTATCCAATAGTTGGAAGTTCAATATCAAACCTCATATAGCTCTAATAATCAAGAATACATAATTCAACACACTTAAGGGACTGCATTAGAGAAATCAAGGGTTAAAAGAACCTATCTTAATTGAAATATTATCCAAAGGTTTCTTTCCTGCTCTATAGGGTCTTCTAAACCATATTAAAACTCCACAAAATTGAATTTGAACCTTAACTAGACTTGAAACCATGAAAACATCTATCTTTTCCTAGACTTTTACAATTTGTTATGGATCTCCTAGACCGAAGAGCCTGCAAATTGGGATTGTTTGCATTCAAGACAAATTAAAACAATTATAAATATTGGAAAATATATGCATGGAATTACCTCCACATTATATATTGGTTTTAGGCATTGTAAATTTTTTTCAAGGCTCTTACATGCAACTTTACTGAATTCTATCAGATTATGTATGACTGTGTTAATTAAATGATATATCAAGACCAAAATATCCTCACCTAAGAGAATATCCAAGTTTTATTGAATTAATAAAGATATTTTAATATTTAATAAAACTTGATCCAATCCTCAAATAAATCCTTATGATCTTCTCAACACTTTCTTAGGATTATTTCTTTGACTAAGTAAACACAAGGTTATTCTCAATGGCCTATGTTGCAACATTTACCTTTTTTATCTGAGCTATGATTAATTAAACACAATATAATCATGCCTATAAAAAAACACATAATTACCAGTCATAATAATTTAGCCATGATTATTCAAACTCACTTCTTTATTCAATCATCTCAAGAATATATACAAATCCAATATAAAATATTGGAAAAGTAGGTAGAGTTTACAATTCTTGAACTTTTATTCACTTTTGCCTTTATTTCCCACAATTTATATTCTATATTGACCTAATATTATTCTCATAATACACACATGAAACTCTCATCTATATCCTACATGCATTTACATTCTATTATTATTCTAACATGAAATCTAATTAACTTTTTCTTGCCACCTCCCATGTAGGAGTGACAATTACATGTATTGATTATTGATTTTCACTACCTTATTTATGAATTTTACATGGATAAAACTTTTAACACCTATTATTACCTTAAATTACCTATTACAAACATTAATCCACTTTTACATTTCACCCAATACTCCAAAATACCTCATAAAGCCATTCAATAAATTCAAATTTTCAAATTAACCATTTTGGTAGGAAACTTCAAAAGGATTTAAACACACTAACATAAATAATCATAATGACTCTAAGACATATAAGGGACCAGTAAAACACCCCTAGAAACTAAAAAGAACAAAAAATGGTCTTAATAAAGTCTAGAACATGTTTACATGCTTTGTTTCTTAGTGATGTTATGCATCAACAAACTAAGGAAACTTATGAATGCATTCAATCAAAAACTAAATAAAGTAAATATTTATTATTTTATCCTATTTTCATATCCATCATAGGAAAAACACATACATATGTTTGAAGTACTAAAGGAGTATCTTAAGGGACCAATTTACCAATTTACAACATTGGTCACTATTGTACTTATTTTCCACATATTACATGATTCACACATAATTCAACACATAAGGGAGAGCTAAATTATTTTCAAGCCCTATTTAGAGTATTGGATAGGTAGGAAATTCACATTGAAAAATTGTTCATTAGGGTCAAACCAACACTATGTTCCCACTAACCCATTTTATCCAAGGTCAATATGAGAGTGAAGAACTAGGAGTTTAAAATTTCATGAGGAATGGTAATCCATGATCCATATCTGATGCTAAAAAAATGAAGGCAAAAACAAATCCAAAATAATCTAGGTGGTCACATACTTTTCCAACAAGTATTTTATATAGTAAACCTATGCCAAGTTTAGATAGAAACATTGACATAACCATCCAAGGATAATACTAGTGTTAATGGCTCTAGAGGTACTCAATCCAAAATTTGGTGACAATTTCATAATCCTCTTCTAGTCTAATTCCTACATGTTTCATATCCAGAATTATATTAGCATCTAAACCAACTACATACGTTGTTTATTTTTTATTCTATTAAATAACATAGTTTTAATTAGTATTTTTATCCTATCTCAAGTTAATGAATTCAACATATGTTATATCTAAGTTTAACATCTAATTGGCATGCTATAGATATTATTTATCACCCTTGTAACTTAGGATATATCTATCCCCTTTAACCTTGGATAACCTTAATCTAAATTTTGGGCATTAAACATTTGGTGAATCTAAAATTTGAGCACCAAAATCTAGTGGTTTAGTATTTTATGTTTCTTGTTTTCCTACTTGATGTACTCTATTTAAAATTCTAATTTTTTCATTTGTGATGCAATGGAAAATTTTAATTCAAAAACTCAATTTAAAATGGAAGATAAATAAGCCTTGATCACTCATCTCATTAATAATAAAGGATTAATCGATGCATTTTTTTATGTTATATGAGATGAAATCAATAAACATGATAATATTAAGGCCTCTTCACCTAGTGATGGTGAATCCCTAGAATGTAATACAATTGATTCCATAACTATAAACCTGTATACATATAATGAGGAAATGATATATGTATTTTAAACTTGATACTACTATTTATATATCTAACATGGGGCTAACAAATGTTTTAACTCAAATATCAATTTCTAGCCTATTCAAAACATGATTACATCCCTTTCGTGAGTAATCATCTTACTAATGTAAATATAAACAAGTCCATAATTAATAAATTTTTTCAAGTTATAAGTACTTTTAAGTACAAGGTTACAAAAATTTACCAATTTTTTTAAAAGTCTCTGATGTTATTGATTCCCATGATGTGTTATATAACCCTCTTTGTCAATTGGTTTTTTTGCACCTAATTTCACATTTTATGATGACAAGGGTGATCCTAAATAACATCCTTTATCCTTTTGTGTAGCATGCCTTTACTATGCATCTAATGATAAAATTTTGACCAAAATGTTCCTGAGAATCCTCAAGGACTATGATTTTAGGTGGTTCTATGATTTACCTATCCAATATTTGAAAGTATTCAAACCTCTTGCACATCAGTTTTCAACACACTTTTCCATTAGTATTTTTTAAAAGGTTTCCTATGCTCAAATTGAAAAACTAAAATAAGGAAAAAATGAACCTATCGAATAATATGTCTTGAGGTACAATATAATGTTCGCTAAAATGACTAATCCTATGGAAGATAAGGGATTACAAGACATATTCAAGAAAATTCTATTTGTGCTTTTACATGAGTCCATTGTTTACAAGAATTTAAATCTTTTAATGAAATATGCAATGTTTTATAGGACCATGAAATGGATATTATTTCATTAAATAATCTAGAATATGTAGTAAATAGAATATATGCATCTACATCCAATGCTAAATTTACAATCAAATGAAGTTATAAGCTAAAACCTCTTGAAACTAAAACCAAAACAACAACCATGGTTAACATAGTTTCACACCAACCTAATCAACTTGTCTTATCTAATACACTAAGAAGATAGTTTACATGATTACCTAAGTCTCTCACTTCATTATTCCTATGGGTAGTAGAGTGTCATCTTACATCTCTCCCTTATCCTATAGTGGTTGATATGCACATACCTCTACCCAATGTATATTATATAAATGATTATTACAATTATCATTAGGGATGAGGATATTATATGAACATATGTTTTACAACAAAGCATAATATCTAAGACATTATTGATAACCAAAAGATTAAATTTTATGATCCTCCTAAGGAATCTAGTTCATAACCTAGTGATCACCAGAAATAGAAAATATATATTAGTCCTTTGCAATACCATTCTAATAAGGAACTAGAATTTAAAATGGAATATAATTTTCATCCTCCTATATCAAATTATGGGTACCTATTAGATGGTATTATTTTTAATCATACATGACATATACCTACTATGGTTTAAAAACCTATTGCTTTCTAAATTAAGGATGATGACTCTGATCTTCATTCCTTATTCATTTGAGTATTTCTTGATCACCAACCTATACACAATGTTATGATTTATAATGGTGAATTGAAAATGTTTGCACCATAAAATTACTTGCACATTTGGTTTATACCCATCATGATTTTCATCATTTTACTATATCAATTAGAGCATTTAATGGGACCTATCAAAAGGTTCTTGGTGAGATTAATGTACCTTTATAGGCTGGTCCCACACATGTGGTTAATAAATTTCCATTTATACCTTCCAATAGAATATTTGATATGTTATTGGGAGATAATTAATCCATACACTTCAATCAATACCTTATATGGTGAATGGGTGTGTCAAATACATTCATGCCAATTAGGTAATTACAGTTTCTAAAATCCTATATAACCATCCTCTGGAAAAATAAAACATTATACCCATGTAGCTAACAATCAAACCTATTAAGGTTAATCCACCATAAAAGGGTAAGAAATAGGTAATCACCTTTACTAGGATGCTAATAGTTGAGAGACCATTACATCAGAGATATATAATGGATTCCATAGAATCCTCACCTTCTATTATGTACCATGTTAAGACATCCCAAACACCTAAACATGTTTTAACTATTATTATTCCAAACAAACCATAGAGAACACAAGGATGGGTTCCATAAACCCCTATTCCTTCTATTTCTACTTCACAACTTAAAAATCCTATTATACATACACAAAGCATCACATACACTATAGTGGTATATATTGCACCTATATGTGCTCCTTGGTAGTAAAAAATATTCCTTTCACTGAGTTTAGAGTGGGGAGATACTTATGACCATTATTTGGATCAGATCATAGGATGATATTTCATCTTCACATATTCTAAATATACCAAAAAAATTAAAAAAAATACAAAATCATTTCTGGCACCTACATATTGTATTGGCTCCTCTGAATCTATGTAGTATTTCCATGTTAATCCAAGGAATATCAATTAATTCTACATACACATGTGTGTCATGTTTATAAGTGAATGTGATACAGGCATACACATATACCATGATCTATTCCTATTTTGTATGTTGGTCCATCCCTCTACTTATGTCATATGGACACTGGGGGTATCCACTTATATGATCATGATACTTATAGGTTATATCATTCTATGGTCACTTTAAATTATCATGTTTTGAGATCATATATGTACTTACACATGACATTATCCATGATTGTATATTTTATAGAATACTTGATATGATATTCAATTAACATTTTTTTCTAATATATTTGATCCATGGGATACTATGATACGTTTTTTTGGTTGCTTATGATTTCATTTATGCATTTATTTTAGTTTATTCCCTTACTATTGATTTGCTTATTCAAGCATTTGAATATGATCATCTATTTATGTAACCTACACTTATGTGTCATTTATTTGACATTTGAATATGTCATTATTTTTTGTGTAGAAAATTTAATATGTCATTCTTGATTTTGTGGAAATTTGACTAAGTCATGTCCCTTTAATTGTGCAACATTTGAATATGCCTCTTATTTGTGATCTCCCAAGATCATTTTATGTTAACTTACTTTTGAATGTTATTATGTGTATGCATGTTTTATTTTTGATCTTGTATTGTTACTATATAGATTTTGTCATGATATTTATCATGAATTTTAGGCCTTCATGTGATCACATTATTCTATGTGCTTCATTGCTACATTCATCTAGACATGTTATTATATATGCTACATGGTTCCATTCATAAATTATGCATTTATCTTATTATTTTGAGGTAAGTTAACTATTAGTTCTTATTATTATAATAACTTAAAGTTGGGCATATCAATGGGGGCATGTCATAGAGGCATGTTCTTCACATTTGGCATAGTTTTTAGATTCAGTGGGGGTATAATTTGGAAACATATTCTCCACAGTTATTACCGTTGGGTATAATTTATATATTTAGTGTGGGCATGCCAAAAAGGAATGGATTCCACATATTCTAAATTTTATATTCAATTAGGACATTCTTTGGAAGCATGTTATACACACTTATTCAATAATTAACACACACAAATTTAGTGGGGGCATGTTTTAAAAACATGTCCTCCACATTAGCACTTATTTTATTTTTTAGATTTATGCATATACAGTGGTGTCATACTTTATAAGTATGTTATTCACACTTACACAATTTCCAAATTGGCCAAATCACACAATTATATAATTTAGATTCACATTTGTGTCAAGATTATATGCATTGGTACCATTGTTATACATAGTTTTATCATGAGACATGTCTAAAGCATATATGCTATGAAATGTGTGTCTAATATTATAAAATACAAATAAATTTCATATTTCAAAACACTCTTAGGGATTTCCATCACCCACTAGGATGTATTTTCATGGATTGTATTGAGATAATCTATTGCAGTAGTTGGTTAACTTTTGGTATGATTAAGATAATTAAAACACTCTATCTTGAAAAGATTCTAGGTTGTACTTGATTGTATAGTTTATCCTCACTAATTTTATAGTATGATTTTAATTTATTAACTCATGCTCACCACATTATAAGTATAATTAGGCTGTGTAGTTGAGATAATCTCAACTACCAAGTAGTAACTCACCTTTTCTCCAATGTTGGGGGTATGTGCTTTCCAATGTCTCTTTCTCTATTTATCCTTAGATATATACACTTTTCATATATATATATATATATATATATATATATATATATATATATATATATATATATATATATGAAAAGTGTATATATCTAAGGAGAAATAGAGAAAGAGATATTGGAAAGCACAATACACTTTTCATATATGTGTGTGTGTGTGTGTGTGTGTGTGTGTGTGTGTGTGTGTGTGTGTGTGTGTGTGTGTGTGTGTTTGTGTCATAATTATGCTTCAAATCCTTACAATGATACATCTTTCATAACAACTTGTCAATAGGCAAGGTAGTTACGTCAATACACGTGTACTCTTAAACCTTGCTCTTTCAATTTTAATATTTTGAATACTTTCAATTTCAGATTATGTGAACTGATTATGTATTTTAGCATGCTTTTAGTTATAGGTCAGTCACTAGAAAAACACTCAAGTTAGACTCAAGAAAAGGCAAGGTGTGTTATATAGAGCTAGGTACACATTTATTCTCCTTTAAACCAATAATTTCATAACTAGATTAAGGGGGGAAATGTAGATGATATTTATGGGTTATATATCTCCTTATTTTTTTTTAATTAGAAAAATTATACCTTGGTTATTCCTTTTATTTATATAACTTTTCCACTTTTATAATTCTCGTATCTGCTCTATTTTATACCCCTTGACCTATCTCTTGTCTGATAAGTCTTATGTTTATGACCTAGACCTTATATCTTTCGTAGAATTATTGAAACCTATTTTTTTTCCACTTCTATAAGTTCTAGGCCTATACCTAATTTTCTATTCCTTGGACACTAGCATCCTAGTTAGACACCTATATCGATGTAGGTGTTTGACTCTAGTAGAAGTTTCTAGTACCCTCCATCTAATTTTAAAAATAAATGTATCATAATGGATGGAATAAGTGATTAAATGTGATTTAATTCTATAAAGGGGTTGATGTAAATACAAGATCATCCCTCATTCATTCCTTACCTATCACAGACCAACATAACTTATCAAAGCATTCAATTAAGCACTCAATAAAGTAAAAATTTCTTATTTCATCTTATTTTCATAGTATTCATAGGAACAACACATACACAAGTTTTAGGTACTAAATGAATAGCCTAAGAGACCAATGTTATAATTTAAAAAATAGGTCATTATTATACTTACTTTCCACATATTACATGATTCACACATAAGCCAACACATAGGGGATAATTACATTAGTTTAAGGCCCTCTTCAGATATTCACTATGTAGGCAACACTCATTGATAGAGAGGTCCTTATAATTAGCTCAACATTATGTTCCCACTAACCTATTTTCCCCTAAGGTCACTATGAGGATGAAGAACTAGGGTTTTTTAATTTCATGAAAAATGACAATCCATGACCTAGATCTGAATGCACTGTAATGAAGGTGAAGACAAACATAAAAGCATCAAGTGTATCCTTTTGTAATAGGTATTATATACATGACACCTAAATTAGGTTTTGATAGTAACATTGACATAACCATACAAGGATGATGCTAGTTTATGTAGATCTAGAGGTACTTATTCTATAATTTGGTGACTATTCTAGAATCCCCTTCTAATTTTCTTCCTACTTGTTCCAAATCCAAAATTGTATTACCATCAAAACTAGCTAAGTACATTATTTTTTTGTCATTACCATATCTATCATAGTTGTAATTACTAATTTTAACCTATATTACTTTAATTAATTAAACATATGTTAAATATGATTTTAGCATGTAATTAGTCTACTATAAAGATAGTTTATCACCCTTATACCTTAGGCTACCTATATCTCTTTTAACCCTTGATAACCCCAATCTAGATATTTAGGGTTAAAAATGTGCACTATGATTAAAGAATTATATAAACCCAATTTCATTATGATGTGAGTGGAGGGAAGGCCCAACATCTATATGTGCATATATCATGTTTTTGGGTATTCCTATATCACATTTATATGAAGCATGAAAACATGTGTCTATATAAATAAGAAATAGTACAACTAAGAGCATGGAGAAAACATATGTCTATACTAGGAATGTGAAAATAGAGTGAAAACATGTGTATATAGGAAGGGAATGATATTATATTTACTAACATGGAGAAAATAACATACGAATAAGAAATAACACAACTAGGAACATGCTAAAAAAAATTGGTATTTTTTAATTTCTTTCTATTTTTGGAATATTTATAGACATTTTATAATGTATCCAATGATCTCAATATGAGGATGAGAATATGCAATGAGTGTTAAATGAATAAAATCTCCAAAATGAAATTTGTTATATGTGTGTATAGTATAATTATAAATTATATCATGCTCTTTTGGTAAAATTTTACTTGATGTCTTTGCTTCATATACATTTTCCTCTATTGCTGGAAAGCATGGATTTCTAAGTTTAGCATTATATTTAGTTGAAAATGGACTAATATACAATACAATAGATCATGATTCATATCCATGTGTGACATAAAGTCACAACATTCAACATGATCCTTTTGGTGTATTTTTTTCTCTTTTTTGAATTATTGCTTTGGTATCTTGATTTGTTCATCTTGTTCTAAGTGGTTCCTATGCAATAGATCTTGTTCCATTTGTAGATGTTACATGGAAAATTTTACAAGTCTAGGTTATTTTTATTGTACATTAACAAAATTAATATGTATCTTTGAATTATTTATAATAGCATTACCATTATATCCCAAACCTTAACAATCATTATGATTAGATGTGGAGATAGGATGAGTGATGCCTTGGGAATTTTTTACCACTCTTTGACCATGATAACCAAAGTTTTGTATATATTTATGACCAAAATAATATTGTGTTAAAATTTGAGTATCAATATGTGTATCCTTTTCTTGGTCACATTATAAAACTACTTGATTTAGCTTTATCTTTTGAATCTTAACTTTTATTTCTATAGGTTTTTATTTTCATCTCATTTTACTCTAAATTATTATTTGGTTCCCACATTTTTTATTTTTGTACTTTTTATTAGGATAGTTCTCATAATGTGAATCATCTGATTGATTTATGTATTAATGATATGATTACCACTAACAATTAGATTTCATATTTTATGATTCGATATAACACAACAATTTATATGATGCCCATGCATTCTATTATATAAAACGTAAAATTAGGATCTATGTATAGGATGTACATGAGATAATTTGATATGTTTATTTCTCAAAATTTATCTTAGGTTTTCACTTGGATTCTTGTTATCCTTTTCATACTTTTTGAGTCATTTATTTTAGGTGAATTTATTTTTGGATTCTAATCTTGACATGGATTTTTACTAGGCACTAATTTTATAGATGAAGAGGCAAACACATGATTAACACTAGAATTTTTTGGATTTTGAATGTATATAATCTTATTTTCCAATGTTATGAGAATTGAGCTAAAATATTGATTTTGATTTTGTAATGCTTATATTAACTTTCTCATAGTGATTTTTTGATCTTTTAGGGATTTTCAAGAAGAAACCCTAGTGCTTCACATTCAACATGCATACATATACCATTTATCTTACCCCTTGAAGGAGTGATAGCATGAAATTTGTTAAAGGGATGGTATTTATCACCCTCATTATAGTTAGGAGGAGGAAGAGTCTCCTTTTAATCCATTTTAAGTAATAATTTAGGAAAACAAAGTTAGATTTTTGAAATGAATTTTATGTGTTTGGTATATAAGGTTAAGAGGTATTAGATTATATTTTACAGATGGGTGTTGTAAAAATCTAATGAGAAGGATAATTAATATAAAAATCAAACAAATAATATTCTAAATTTCTACAACTAGGATTACTAAATAGTAGTATACAACTATTGATAGATATTACAATAAATTTGAAATAAATGATAATCAAATGGTTTACTATGCATATAAAGGTCTGATCTAGAACATGCTAGAATTGGATAGGAAGGTGACCATGGGATAGTCATCGGATCTCATAATGTGAATGCCAAATTATTTTTGTGGATTTGAATGCTTACATCAGATTTGGATAGTTGTGTTAAATCATTTGCCTAACCCTATCATAAGTATCCTATTGTAGACACTATTTCCAATTTATGTAGCACTTTAGTCTTATACACATGGAAAGTACATATCATGGATGTACCTTTATCTTATAGAACTTTCCCACTACCAAAAGGCTCATATCTTCTATCTCTTTATGATCATTGTTTATCTCCTAGTTTGAAAATGTCATTTTGATGGACCAAGTCTTTCATCTTGACCATAATTTTGTAAACCTACTTATCTTCCATCTCTAAAATTTTTAGACCTACACCTTTTTAACAACTATTTAGACACTTTAATCCTAGTCAGATGCCTACATCAATGCAAGTGCCTTAGTCTAAATCAAATGTCTAGTTCTCTAAATTCATCTAATTTACAAATGAAATGTATTCCTATAGTTATAATATGTTCTTTAATGCAAAATATTATCCAAAGGGATTGGTATAAATAAAATATCATCGTTATTCATTCCTCACCTAGCATAAACCTAATAATTCATAAGGAAATTTACCAAAGCCATTCAAAAAGAATTCAAGTGAGAAAATATTCCCTATTTCTCATATCTCCATATCAATCATAGGGGAAGCACATTTATAGGTCTCACATACTTAAGGGGCATTCCATGAGCCACATTTTTCAAGTTACAAATTAGGTCACTATTGCACTTACTTTATCACACATTGATAGATTCACACATATACTAACATGTAGCGTAAAAATGTATAATTATAGTACCCTCTTAAAAGTAATATATATGTAGGTAGTTCACATTGATAGAGGTGTATTTAGGGTTGCTCAACACTATGTGAAAACTAATCCATTTTCCCACAACCTCTATGAATATGAAGAACTAGGTTTTTCATATTTTGTAAGGAGAGATAGTCCATGACCCATATATGAATGCACCAAAGTGAAGGAGACATAGAAGCTAGAACCATATAGGTAGATGCATCTAGTTTTACTAGATATTTAATACTAGAAACTTGTGTCTAATCTAGATAAAAGTTTTGATACAATAAGGTAATATAAGGTATCATTAAAATAAATAAGTATATGCATCAATATAATGAGAGAATTTAAATATCTCTCTAGAATTCCTTTTTTAATACACTAGATAAAGTTCATTCTAAACCTAATGTCATCATAGGTGGCCTTATTGATAAATCAAGTAGTACGTATCCTAAAATATAATATATTTGAACAAATAAAATAATCCACAATATTTAAATATATCCTATTTGAAACATTATGTGATACACATGTACCAAGTGATACAACACTGGCTACTTTTCAAGATATTGTGCATGATCTAACACACAATGAAAATGTTATTAATTTTAGATTGACAGACCTATTTAAAAAGAATGTCAATTATCAAGACATGCTTCTATCAATATAAATATCTCTTCAAATTCACAAAAACCAAAATGAACATATGGAATAAATCTCAAAGACACATAATTATGTTATAAAAAAAAATTTAATTTTAGATTTGTTACATAAACCAGCACTATACAAAGGTATTTATATGAGAACATGACATACAATAACCATACCAAACAACTTAGGTACACAACATATGGCCTTTGTGTTAAAATCTATCAAAAGGACCAAGCATAATGCCTCTACTGATAATAAGGATATACTATACCCACATAATAATGGAGGTAGTTTTCCTAACCTATACATTATGATATGGATGTCTAGGTTGCAATGGAATGCACAACATTAGTTGATAC
This sequence comes from Torreya grandis, assembly GCA_037957365.1. Lineage (NCBI taxonomy): Eukaryota > Viridiplantae > Streptophyta > Pinopsida > Cupressales > Taxaceae > Torreya > Torreya grandis. The sequence goes on along the minus strand of JARHVA010004564.1, from coordinate 980,968 downwards.
ATTATTATAAAAACCTAATCTTGCTACCTTATCCAATGCACCATGGAGATAGTTTACAAAATTACCTAAAAATATTTCTTCATTACTCCTATGGATTTAAGAGTGTCACCTCATATCTCTCCATCATCATATAGAGGTTGATATGAGTATACCTATTCACAAAGGGTATGATGTGAATGCTTATTATGATTATCACTAAGGCCAAGAGAATTCTATGAAAATAGATTTTATCTTGAAGCATAAAATACAAGACTTAATTGATGACCACAATATTAAATTTCATAATCCTCCAAAGGAATTAGGTTCACAACCTAGGCACCACCACAAACTTAAAGTATTTAATAATTCTTTACATGATTATTCTAAGATAGAACTAGAAGTGAAAATGAAATATAATGCATAAAAAATACTTAAACTTAAACAAACCAAACAAAATCCATGCCAATAAGATTTAATAATCACATTATTCATTAGTGGTGCTTACTTTTGGCATAAACATATTTTCCTTAAATAAATAAAAATTTATTTCAATGTAAGACATTTACAATAGCTTGACTTTGATAAAAAAACTTACAAAGCAAAGGAGGTTGGAATGACTCCTTGGGAAACATAAAAATACCAATTTATTGTGGTATTAATATAATTTAGAAAAAAATTTGGGTTTTGAATACCACACATCCATATGCATTTACATTGGACACTCTTTGGTTATACCAAATGGCAACAAAAATTGACCAAAATGAGCAAGGTATATCCTTTTATCATGAAGGAAAATTTATCCATATATTAAATGATAGCAAGGTTTATTCAATTTCACATGTAAATGGTGAGTATTAACATGATATTCACCATTTTCACTTATCCAACAATGATTGAAAAAATGTAATGGAACTAACATAAGTTTTCAAGGTCTCACATAGTCTGAAAATACCAAAAAAAAAAAAAAAGAAACTTCAAAAATCCAAATATATTTGACATTTACATGTTCTATTATACCCTTTTCATATATGTTGTTGGTTACATTATTGTGGATAACATATAATTTATTTATACATACACATGTTTCACACATCTTTTGAGTTTTATATAGGAATACACATATACATGATCTAAGCACTTTTCAGATGTTGGGCTTTCCCTCTACACATGTCATATGGACATTAGGGGAATTCACTTACTTGATCATGATACATCCAAGTTATGTCATTTTATGATCATTTTATATGATCATGTTTTATCTTATGTACTTACACATGATTTTATTAATGATTATATATTCTATAGTGTACTTGATATGCTATGTACTTAATATTTTTTTATAGCACATATGATCCATGGACTAGTATGATATGTTTATGTTGTTTTATTATGACTTCATTCATGCACTTTATTGAGTGTCTTGATTTTTTGTTTAATCATTTTAATATGTTCCATTATTTTATACCCCCATGCATTTTTTAACTATTTTGCTTTTAAACATACCATTATTTATTATATTGATGCTTGAATATATCATTATTTATTTTTAAGACATTTGACTAAGTTATGTCCCTTTGATTGTATGACATTTGAAAATGCACCTTGATTTTCATCTATTTGGATCATTATATTTTGACTTAATTTTGAGTGTTCTTGTATGTGTGTTTGGTTCCTTGTTGAGCTTGTAATATTATGCTCTAGACATTTCCATGATTCACATCATATATCTTAGGACTTTATTTCAACCTAAAATTAAACCTAAATTGGTGTTATCTAGATTGATTAAATGAATATATAGAAATTAGATGACACAAGATTGATAATCAGATATATATCAGTCTAATTAGATGTTAAACTCAAATATAAACATACACTAAATTTATTATGCTAACATAGTCTAAATATTGAAATTACAAATATAGAAATGATAAAGAAGTGATGTACTTATATTTTTATAATTTTAATGTAATTTTAGATCTGGAAAAAAATTAAATCAAGTGGGAATGGGATTCTATAATAATCATCATATTTTGGATCTGATACTTTTGGCTCTCTAGAAAGTAATGTCATACTAGGATAGTTACATTGACACTACTATCTTGGTTTGATGCTAGTTTCCCATACATAATATATATTTAAATAATAGGTGACCACATAAATTCTTATAGTTTTTACTTCACATTCACTATGGTGCATTCAAACCTAGGTCATGATAATCACTCCTTAAGAATTGGCAAAACCGTAGCTTTCCATCTTCAATGTGACCTTGGGAAAAATGGGTGAGTGGGTATACAATGTTGAGCTAACACAATCACCCCATTATTGAAGGTACATAGATAATACTATTAAGAGTGCCTTAGACTGATGTAGTTATCCCCTACATGTTGTATTGAGTGTGAAACATACAATATGTATAAAGCAAGTATAACAGTGACCTAACTTGTAACTTAGTAAATTAGACTCTTGGGATACTCATTTAGTACTTCAAACCTATAGATGTGAATTCCCTATGATTGGTATGGAAATACGAATTCTTTTTTCAATTGAATTCTTTATAGAGTGGTTTTGATAAGTGTCTTAGTCTCTTTGGTATTTTTCTAGGTGTTGTTAGGTAAGGAATGAATGAGAGTAGATATTGTATTTATATCAATTCCTTTGGATTAATAAATCCCATTAATTGACTTATACATATCGTTATAATATTTTTCATTTGAAAATTTATTGACTTTAGGGCACTAGGCACTTGTGTCACAACATGACAATAATCTTTATGTTATTATCTAACCTGAACGTTAGTGTCTAGTGAGTAGGAGAATACGTATATGTTCAAAATTTATTGATATGGGAGATAAGTATATTTTAAGCATTCTAGGAAAGAAACAAGACTTCGGTCATTAATATAAGACCTATTAGACTAAGAGATATAGGCCAAGGCATACAAGGATAGAGTATATGTGAGACTTGTGAAATGAGGAAATGTAAAGAACTAAGAGGAATATCTAAGGTCCAAATTTTCCAAGTGTACAAGACCTATGTGATATATGTATACAAGTGAAAATGCATTTGGCATAAAATTCAATCCTAACTTAGAGAAGATAAATCACACTTACGCTTCCACTTTTTGGTACATTTATATAATTAGGTTCATGACCAAGATAGATCCACTATACCTAATTAAGGGGTCCCTTACCACAATAATGTCACCAAAGAAGGTTACAAATCCTAAAGTCAATAAAAATTATGTAATAACCCTAGCTAAGTACTATGTTTTCTATTTTCAAAATGTATATTCAAAGTAAATTAAAATCTAACCTAGTGCTCACCAAAGCTTGTAACATAAAATGGGGGTAATATAAATGAAAGTAAACATGCATAGAATAATTATAATTAAGATATTTATAAATATAAACCTAATTTATGCATAGAGAAATATTTTAAAAATCCATTATTTATGCTTCCTCTATCTACTAAAATAGATGAGAAAAGTTAGAGATACTTACCTTGAAGATGAACATGTCAAGATTCAATCTCTCGCTTGGCCAAAGGTTTTTTGTAAAAGGTTGGTATAGTTTTTAAGGATCATTAAGATATACGAAAGCATCCAAGATTTTTAAACAAGACAAAATTATGATCAAAATATAAACCCTAAACAATAACTCCTCAAGTGGAATGGTGGAAGAGCATATTGTAAAGAAGCACAAATGAATATTTAACTCTATCAATCTCTAATTAATGGAAAAAAATGATGTGTATATATTTGAATCTAACACTAAAATATTTCAAAATTTTAGGTGATAGAGTCAACCAGATCAACCCTATATTTTTAATTAACAAAATCAAGTTAGATCCCAATCTAGATTGATCAAGGCTGACCTAGACCCATAATATGCTAATATTATTTAAGTACAGGGTCAACCTAAGTTGAAATTATTTTGTATCTATAAAAAGGACTTTTTATCTTACATATGGGATGTTTCAGGTGGTAAATTATTTGGATAAGTGTGTAATGGAAGTGTCAAATCTTAGGTAAGTGTATAGGAGAATTTTGTGTATATTGCAAGTGGTGGTATAGGAGATAAAAATCTTGTGAAGAACCAATGGTCTACCCACCAATTTTGCAGTGCACCCTTTAAGGCATTCACTTAGAGAGATTAAGACTCGAAGGATTATTATAAGAGATAAAACATCAATAATTTATAAATTTTTAAAATATTATTTGTATACATATGTCTCACTTGAATCTTATCATGCATAATGTAGGTGTAACATGGGATGGTGCTTCAAGAAAAGAACATAGTAACACACACTACTAAAGCTAAATATATTTTTTTAAATCATAAAATAAATAAAATTAAATGGTTAAAATAAAATAATTAAAATAAAAAATTAATGTACGCATACCTTGACTTACTTTTGTTATTGAATGGTTATTTGTTATGTTTGTAGTTTTTATTGTGGAGGGTATAGAGACTACTTTGGACAAACCTAAGGATACAAAACTAAAGAGAAAAAATAAAGAAACATAGGAAATCCAAGATAACTAAAATGTGTAGGCATTATGTACCTAAAAAAAATTTAAATTAGGGTGATAAATGCTAAGTTAGGGCCAAATGATCAAGTCAAAATTTAGAGTAAATTAGGTAACTACAAATCCGAGGCTACTTAATTACTTTAAGTAAGAAATGTAAAAAACAAAATAAAACTAAGGATAAAATAAAAATAAAAATCAAACATCAATATGAAAGCAGTAACAATCCTTAATCAAATATGGGAAAGCAATGGTAAAATAACACTAATGTGCAAGCAGTAACAATCCTTACTCAATCATCAATGGAAAAAGTACATAAGAGGGAGAAAAAAAGTGGTAATTGAGAAGGAACAATCCAACATAAATCAATAGTGGAAAATTTACTTAAAATATAAATGGACATAGTTGTCCAAAAAAATGAATTACAAGAAAATAATAGAAATAGACAAAGTTGTCTGAAAAAAGGAGGTACAACAAAAATATAGAAATAGATGTGGTTGTCCAAAAAAAGGAGGTACAAAAAAAATATAGAAATGGATCCAATTTTATAAAATAAAAAGTGAGAAAATATTTTCAAATAAACCAAGGTAATTATAGAAATGGAAAGAAGTGGTATAAAGAAGAGAATCCATAAACACTCAAGCATACTACTTTTTTCTAAAGATAGATAAAACTGAAACAAACTAGTGTTACCATGTTTTTAAGATGTGAAATAGAAAGAACATAGGAGTTGGGAAATATATTTAGAATAAAACTTTCCTTTCAATGGGTAAAATTAAATGCGTGTTGGGGGTAAAGAAGGATAAATCAATTTAGAGAAACTCTTTATCTAATTCAAGACACTTAGAATTAGGTTTGTCAAAACAAGAGGACTTTCGACATTAAGGAATTTTAAGAACTTATCCTAGTCAAAAAAAAAAATTATGCCATAAAATTAATTATGAATATCATGCCATGAAGGATTTTTTAATAAAAAATGAAATAGACCTACCTTCCCACAACATGCTACCCATTGCTCAAGACCTCTTACAAAGTTGTCTGTCTACTGCAAAGATTAGGTACTTTCATGAGAAAGTTTGTAATAATATATATTATTTTGAATTATCCTATTCTAATATATTGAACTACCATACCCAAATGGACCTTAGCCCTATCATGTGCCAATTGTGGAGTTTAAGCTTCAATTGGAGATAGGAGATGTGTTATAAATCATGTCTTTTGGTGTGATCTTTATTTTTAAATTTATATGTTTCCCTTTGATCATTAAATTTTATTTTAAATTATTTTTATTTTAAATTTTAATGGACTTTTCTATTCTTCCTCCATATTGATTCATATAACTAAACATGGGTGCTAAAAATGACTATCATTTGAAAACATTAGACTTGGTTCTTAAGAAAGAGAACTTAGAGAGCACGGTGTCTAAGAGTCTTGTTTTTTCATGTGAAATAAAAGTTTTTTCTTGAATTTGACTTATTTTATCTAAAGTGGAATAAAAGGAAATTAAATCAAGAGAAAAAATGAACATGAAACAATTTGAATTACTTCAAATCACAAAAAAATGTGACAAGGTGAAAAGGGGATAAAATTACATGTGTGTATGCTTCCTTATCAAGAATGTATGTAATTGTAGGGAAACATGTTAAAATATTTTTTTGTGTAAGTTTTGTCTAAAAAAGAAGAAAAAACTGAAGATAAGAATATGGGATCACAAAACTGTAACCATTGCTTAACATTATATAAAAAGAACACTTGGTTTAGCAAATAATGTTGTTAAATGAATGGAAAATTTATGAGGAGATCCTGATCCTATCCATGTTATTACACTAAAACTCATAAAATAGAAACCTAAGTGGGTGAAAAAAAGGAAAAAAATGGTATTTATGAGGAGGTTTTGGTCATATCCATGGTCTTACACTACATCTCACAAAATAAACATCCAAATTTAAAATAACAATTTTGACAGGAAAAATTAATGATATTGAAAACAAATCATTCAAAAAATTAGGTCCTATCCACTATATTACAATGCAACTTCATGCAGAGGTTACATAATATTTCTCTAACTTTGTCTTCATTCACTATATACTTCTTTACCAATAGATCATTCTTTCACTATGCAATTGTGAGATCTTGAAATCAATGGATTAGTTTATAGTTTCTAAACACCTTATACAAGCTTAATATAACCTTCAAGACCGATCCTCATAATGCTTCCTCTCATCCTTTATTTCATTTTTATTATGTTTTTCACCCTCTTTTATTATGATTGTATATACAAATTGATAGGATACAAGGCTTGCATTGGTTTCCTAGATTTCCCATATGGTCAAAGTTAGAGATAACTCAAAATAATATTAAGAGTGTTCTATATAGACACTTAGAAATCATTATTTGTGCCTTTGAAGCCTCGATAACTTGGTTCCTTAACATTTTATTTGGATTGTGCATTAAAATACAAGTTAGTAATAATATAAATTGAGAATTTTAATCTTTAAGAACAAATTTAAATGACTATAGGTGCCATATATTACATGCCTGGGAATCTTTAAACTCCATCCTCTATATCTCTTTACATGGATTTGATCTCGGTGCTAGTGTAATTTATGAAAGTCAGGAACTATCATGAATCATGCATCTAATATAATATTTATCCTTAAACTATTGAATGTAACTTAAAAACTAGAATAAAAACCTTTAGACAATATTATGTGATTCTATTAAATTTAAAACACTCATTACAACCATTGTTACATGCACAAATTTACTTTCTCGTGGATTAGAATATAGACATGCACAGTTCGTTAGTTATCATGAAAGAATTTACTGATCTTTTGCTACCAAAATAGATTTATTTAATATAATATTTTAATTATTATCAAGATAAAATTATGATCCACATCTGTTTCTTCAACATTTAATGCATACCCTTATTTTAAAATATATTACATACGATACAGATGGTCATGTTGTTATCAAGTCATGTAAATACTCATGATACATGTTGAAATTCCATTCCATTAACACAATATTTTTTTTACAAAGTTACACTTAGTTTCTCGTATCATAGAATGCAAGCTACAGGGATACACAAGCATATACATATAGTCTTGATGCCACTCAAGTGAGATTAAAATAAATAACTTAAATACTTGGAAATCAATATCCATTTACTCAATAATAATGAGATCATCATTAGCTTTCTAACATCAAGTGTCTCACTACTACAAATAGCATTTAATAATGTAATACTATCATAAATTCATAATCACCTTCATTTGTACTACTGCCATATATGAAATGCAATATTTAAAAATAATAAATATTTTCCCCAAGCTACCTTCCAAAATAATACTCACTCAATATTACAACTATAACATTTATTAAAATCACCTTCATTTGTGTTAATAGCAGATCCAGAGGGGCTCTGTTTCTGTTGTAACCCCAGGGGCTCGATTGAAGATGTGTTTGTTGGGGGTGGTTGCCAGATCTGGTTTTTCACCATTGCCTTCCGTCTATGGGGTTGTAGCTCATGAATAAGTGATTTAAGAGGTCTTTCGATGAAATTTGGATTGCCAAGGCAGTATTGCCTCTATGTTCTGTAGAGGGGGAGAATGGGCTAACGATCAGATGGACGTCTGGAGCGATGGGGCTGCTGGTTCTGGGGTTTGTCTGGTTGGGGATGGGGTCTGAAGGCAGACATTAATACAGATCCCATATACCCCTCCTCATGTTAACGTGGCTCTAAAATGTGTAGATCTATTATCGCATGGATTTTTTAAGGTTACAGGTCCTTGTAAAACCTGGGTTCCTGTTTCAGGTCGTAGTGCCTGGTTTTTTTGTTTAGGTTTCGGGGTTTTTGAAAAACCTGGGGAGCTTTGTCTAGTTTATCTTGGGGGTTTCAGGGCCATGTAAAACTTGGTTTTTCTACTATTGTTCAGTGGGTTTGCCTATCTAGGCAGTTTTTATTGCTTTATTTTTTGATTTGTAAAGGGTTTCGGGGTCCCTTCAAAACCTGTTTTTACCTTAATCTAAAACATTTATTAAATCCAATAAAACTAGACTACAAAACCAAGGTTTGTAATATAACTTAATTAATAATGAATAATACAATCATATTTTTATCAAACCCATCATCCATTTCAAGATAATACCATCCCCTTATAGGTTACTAATCAATGCATTTATTAGGTTATCATTCCTATAAGCTTTAAATCTATAATGAAACTCAATTCACAAAATTACAAGATGAAATACTGAGTTACCAGAATCAAGTATTTTCTCATTCATTTGAGGTTATTTCATCCATCCTTCTAAGATAACCCCTTCCAATTTTCTAGACATAAAATGGCCTAACTCTCTCTACTCTAAAAATCACTATGTATGCCCAAAGTTTCTATAACTAACTAACCACCTTTTTTAACTCTAATGTACCAAAAAAGGTTTATTTTATCACTAATTGTGCTTCAAAACTTTAATCATAACTCACTTCTAACAAATATAAAACATCCTAAACTCTCTTAAGACCCCTAAAGGCCATGATAACCTAATAAGACTCCAAAGTATGAAATTAACTAATATTTACAAATGGGGAAGTGATGCCCCTACATCATACTACAGAGGAGAAAATGTAAACTTTTCCTGAAATTTATAATTATTTTTAGTTTTGAGATTTATATTTAGCTCTTCTTGTTTAATGGAATCTCCTCTTAGATCCAATGGCCTATTTGAGATACATAGGATTTTTTATGCTTGATGGCTCCTCCTTGATTCTTCTCTTTCTTGCTTTCACCTTTGAGGTCATTATTTTGCACTTTGATCTTCCACTTGATCATCTTCAACACTTTCTTCTTGTCTTACAACCATCCTACACATGGAACACACATGTCAATGTAAACAATTTCTTCTTCATCTACTTTACAACCACTCTCTAGCTATTTCTTGTTGTTCCTTGGATTTTTTATTTATAGGAATACTAATGTTTGTATTTTCTTCTCTTCTTAAAACCTCTCAACCTACGCAACCTCTTTATCCTCTTTTTTATTTTGTACCTGATTAATAACTTCTATCTCCATAGATAATGCTCTCAACATACTCACTTTTTCAACAAAATCACCAAAATTTCCTCATTTTGTATGCATGACAAATGATTTGAGAATTTTGAAAACAATCATTTTACCTGCTTATTTAGAAGTATCTCACATCTTTCTTCTTCTCCTAGCTGGTCCTTTATATTGGGTAGTTTTACTCTTCTAAACAAGTATGTTTCACCTTGATCCACCTTAAGCAAGTCTCTTCCACCTTACTCCACCTTAAGAAAGTCATTTATACCTTGCTTCATCTTCATATAAGCTCTTTCCTTGCATCAATGATCTTCTTTATCTCTTTCTCTATTTGCAAGCCTCTCTTGGCTTTGAATCTACCTAACCAACTTATAATCACATATAATCTCACTTGAGTAGTCTCTTCCAACAATCTTTTAGCATACTTTCAATGAATTGATCAAATGCATAAACTGAAAATAAATCAAAATATATATACTTGACCTTATCCAAAGAATCTTACTCGCTTTGATACCAAAATGATGCATAGGTTACACAATATTTCTCTAACTTTTTCTTGGTTCACTATACACTTCTTTACCAATAGCTCATTCTTTCACTATGCAACTATGAGTTATTTAAATTAATGGATTTGTTTATAGTTTCTATACTCCTTATACAAGCTCAATATGACCTTCAAGATTGATCTTCACAATGTTTCCTCTTGTCTTCTATTTATTTTTTATTACATTTTGTACCCTCTTTTATTATGACTATAAAAACAAATTATTGCATCAGTTTCCTAGCTTTCCCATATGGTGACAATTAGAGATAACTCATAAAAATATTAAGAGTATTATAGATAGAAACTTACATATTAGTTTTGCCTTTGAAGTGCTGATAACTTGATTACTTCACATTTTATTTGGATTATGCATTAAAATATAGGTTAGTAATAACCTAAACTGAGCATTTTAATCTTTGAAAACAACTTCAAATGACTATAAGCACTATATATTACACACTTATGAATCTTTAAACTCCATCCTCGATATCTCTTTACATACATTTGATCTCAGTGCTAGTGTAGTTTATGAAAGTTGGGAACCATCAAGAACCATGCATTTGATATAATCTTTATCCTTAAAATATTGAATGCAACTTAGAAATTAGAATAATGACCTTTAGATAATAATATGTCATTATATAGTCATATAAAATATCCAAATTGGTAGTTTGAGTGTGGCTTGAGAGACCCCATCCTTAGGTCCTTGCATGCTATTACAACCCTTCTAGACACCTTTTTAATCTTTAACAATCATTCGTAACCTTCTAAACCCTGATTCCACCTTAGCAAAATAGTATTACCTATACTAATCATGTTTCCTGGGTCTAGAGACTATAGGATAGGATCACCTCATTTGGACTATAGTGTTGAGAAAAAAAGTGTTCCATTTTTTATGCTCCTATCCTTTTGTACTTTGAGCCCCAATGGTAATTTTCATCTAGTCCTTATCCTTAATTAGGTTAGCTTAACATGATTACATCTAACCCATGACTATTTTTTCCCTATAAAATCCCACTCAAAGTTCATTTACAAGGGTGGTGACCAAACATATAAAGAAATTAAGAATACAAACAAAGCACTAAGGTAAATTTCTCTAGTCTTTTCACATAGTCACCTAATATAGTAGCAAACATACTCAAACCCTCATACCAGTCACTAACAACCTCAAACACTATCAAATCAAAATTTTCATTCATATTACATTATTTTACAAAGTGCATTAAGTTGGAGAAATACATATATATTGATCCCTCTTTGAAGTATTGGTATGTAAGAAGCATGTCCACACATGGGGTGTGGATTACACATTTAGTACATCTTACACACAACCCCCCTCTTTCTCAAGTGAGTCAAATATCATTTTATAAAGCATGATAGAGGGTTTAAAATTAGATCCATAACAAGTTCCATCAACAATTAGTGGGCAATTTTTCATAGGCAAGCTCACACAAGCACAACATAACTACCCAAAAAGTTTTAGGTCTTTGTGATTAGTTTGGATAATAGTGGCAAGGATGAATAATAGTGTCATAAACCAAAGCATACACATTTTAGCACTCCTATCCTTTCACTAAATGAAATCTTGATTTAGGTTTATGACATCTTCCAAATATTTCAAATCTATTTCTAGCCTCTGTATCGGCTATCTCAGTCTATTTTCTAGCTAAGTTATATTTCCTCCTATTTATTGCTATTTTTAGAAAGGTGAAAAAGATAAATAATTTCAAAAATTAGGCCTATAATTATTGCTATATTCTATACTAATTTATTAATCTAGATCCTTAACTAAAATAGGAATAAAACTCCATTATTCCCAAAAAGTTAAATCATTTGGTGAACCTGACTTACTTTGTTTCCGCACAAAAACCCTAGAAAACCTAGGGAAAATTCCTTGCTGATTTTATGAATATTTTTCCGATTTTTCCTACATATATAAATCATAATATCACATTTAATTTTTAAAATTCACCACGGTAATTTAAAAATAATTTTCTTTCAAACCCTAGTTGAATATACTAGGTCCCTTTGCTTTTTGAGGTATCACCTTACATTTAAATCAGATTTCACATAAAATCAAAAATGAATCTCACTTATTTCAAAACATTTCTTGAAAATAATAAAGATTCCATACTCGGTCCTATCATGTATATGAATGATGAAGTTTACTATATGTTAATGTAAAATTCATTCTTTCGTTTTCAGGCTTAATTTTCTATAATATGAGATGATATTAAGAAATTTATTGCTAAACATGTTAAGATCACTTTCCTTGAAAGCATTTTTAATTTTCTTTAATACAAGGTTTCATTATTTATTTTACATTCTCTCTCTCTATCATGCAAAATAGTTTTCAACTCTATCTTTATAAACATGTTATAAATGGCATGTTACAAGTTAAATTTTTTTATGCATTAGTACAAAGTTCCATGCTATATATCCCCTTTTTGTTATCTATCATGTGGAATGTTATTCATAATCATATTTCTATACAACTTATAACTCTTATTACATGTATTTCATCCCACATACATGGTTTATAACTAGATGTATATAACTCTTTGGTTACTTTTGAGTATTTCACTATCACTACTAAACATAACAAAAAACTAGTAGTTCTATCTATCCCTCCTCCCTTCAAACTTAGTTCACCTATCTCTTATCCTTCACCTACAACCATCTCTATTCCTATAGTAGATCATGCAATACACGCTATCACCCAAGTTTATGAAGATAGGTAGGTTTATTACACCTATGGCTATAACTTTATCACTCAAGTTAGCACCCCTCCACTAGTTATAGTTCTTCCTCCAATTGACATTTAGACATAATTGAGGCCTCCCTTTCCACCACAAAGATTTCATACATTCCCATGGAGGCCTCTCTTAGAGTGACCACTACATCAATGATAGTTTTAGGACTCTAGATAGTTTATAGCAATAGTATTCACACCTAAGGTAGTATCATTGAGGTATCATGCCTCTACACATAGAGAACATTTTTAGAGAGCTTATTTACTACCAAATGGGTCCCTAAGATCCCCATATTTGCATTAGAGTTATAGGGACCCCACAGTCAATCTCCACTATAGATATTTTAGAGCACTTACAGCATACATAACTTTTAGATTCACACTATCAGCCCTTCCATCATGCTTCAAGACCATGTATGATCCCTCTGCTTGAAATAGGACAACATGATAGGGATTATTTTATGAGACTCATAAGTTAGTATTGTTTCTTCTCAATCTTACTGATGCATAGTTTCTTTTGACTTACTTGTACATAATTTGTCACCTTACTTGTACATAGTGTCTTTTTGCTTACTTTTACATAGCTTATTTCATAATACCAAAAATAATACAATATTTCAAAATACTAAAAACAATAAAACATGTCAAAATACAAAAACATTCAAATTAATCAACATGCCAAACAAATTTCAATTATTTGCATTATCCATGTTTTACATTTCTACTACCATGTTAGACTTACATTTTGTTGTTCTATACTATTGTTTTTTTATTTATCTAATTACCATGCTTCACTTGATCTTTTTTGAGTGTGTGCAGTGACACCTAGATCCTTGATTACTTAACTCTACCCATTGAGGGGGCATCTTCTACATTCAAGACATACATTGACATATCTATCCACTAAGGGCATCTTATACATGACTAAACCATCTAGGTTATGTCATTCTTACACCACATACTCTAGTTATCATGTTGATGTACATTACTTACTAGCTTACATATATTATTCTATCGGCACTCACTAGTATATAGCACTCGTGTATTTCTTAGCATCTACCTAGTCTTTTACTACATGTTTTACATACTTTCACTTATTACTTTGATTAGTTAGATGTGATAGTATCTATATAATTTACATTCCTTTATTTCTTTTTTTGAGTATCTAGATGATATTGCATTTCTCTTTTCCTATTTTGTTACTTGTGTGTGCCTTAGGACATTTGTTAATGTCTTTTGATTTTACTCTTGTATGTGCTTATGGCCCTCATACAAATCCTTCTTGTTTATAATTGTATGTGTATGTGGACATTTGAAACTACCTTGTATGCTTGCTTTTCCAATCTAAGTGACATGTGCCCATGTCCCTTGTTTGATTGGAACCTTGGCCTCTTTTATATGCTTCTTGCTTCTTTCCTTGCATGCTTGTTTGTGTCTTAGTTATTTGCAATGCCATGATCCACATCATGCACTATCTTGCCTTCTTGGATTCCATGATGGACATCATACTCCATCTATGTTTGAAAACTAACCAGATTTATAGTTTCAATTTAGTATACTACACATGTTATTACATTGTTACATCTATCTAGGCATACCCTTGTTGATCTAACAATCTCCAATATGAATTATGCTATATCTTGAGACATATTTTGGATTATCATTTTTATATCATGTATTTCACATCATAACACACTTCCAAGGATATTTATTCTAAGGGAAATCATTATAGGGTCTTCATTCCCACCCTCAAAAGAGGGGGTAACAAAAAGGGGTTTTGTCATAGAGATCAGATCCTTCTAGCAGTCAAAAATCAGTTTTCAAAACACTAAAAAAAATAATCAAAATTAAAAACATGTAAAACAAACAATAAAAATAGTGATAAATATATAATAGTAATTATAAATAGTAAAGGATAGGATCTCTATAATTGGACAACAATGTCAGACACCAAAGAGTCCACTTTTTGGCATTCATATCCAAACAGCCAAAAACCCAACATTTTTACAAATAGATAGAAAGTAAGGTCAATTAAAAAAAATTTAGATACAATTCAATTTATATTGGGTAGTTTCAATATAGTTTTACTTATATTATCTAGATATAGGGGGCATCATGCATGACATGATGGCTCTCACCTCTAGTTTTAGATTGGGTAGTTGATACAACTTCTATATCAAACTCCATGTTATAGACACAAGTGAGTAGGGGTAATGTGCATGACACATTTGCCTTATTTTCTTTCCATTTCATTATATTACCCAAATATTACTAGTATTTGTGTGACTTATTCCATCAATAGGTGTTTGGTATCATTTTGGAGTGGCTTTCATATAATCCTAGTTCTTCATTTTAAAGTGGCTTTCATACAAGCCTAATCTCCATCTTTTAGAGTAGCCAATATTGGCTTAATTATCAATCACATTAATCTATTCATGACACATTATAAATTAAAAATCATTCATGGGTTTCATGAGCCATCTCATATGATACACATTCATACTAGTATCAATTTATAGCTTCACTACATGGTGAGGAATGATGGAGCTAAAGGACTAGCTAGCCTTTATATTCTTGATCCACTTACTAAAAGGGATTTAAAACACAATCCAAACATCAATTAACACACATATTCTCACATATATTCACTTAGTGGGTGATGATGAGTCCAAAGGGCTAGCCTTTATATTCTTGAGACACCTTTGGGGAATTAAACACTCAGCTCTGTTTGTGATATTACTTTTTGTATAGAACATACCCATCATCACTCAACATCACTCAAAATCACAATAGTTTTTTTATTGGTTCATGTACCTAATGAGATGTATTCATTCCTTTCTCTTCCTCTCTCTTTTACCTAACCTTTGTATATTCTTATTTTAGACTTAGCATGTCTAGTAAGAACTGATCTATTCCTTATTTTCTCTTGCATATTTACACTTCACATTGTGTTCTCTCTACAAACACTTGGTATCGCACATATTAATGGGCTTCACCCTTGCTATTAAGTTTAGGTATGCTTTCTATTTTTCCTTTATACTGGTATTTCACTTTGTTACATCACTAGAATAAAGTGGGCATAAAAATAGTCATATAAAATGTCTAAATTGGTAGTTTGAGTGTGGCTTGTGAGACCCCATCTTTAGGTCCTTCTTGAATTCTATTGTGACCCTTCTAGATACCTTTTTGCTCATTATTAGTCATCTAAAACCTTCTAAACCCTAATTTTGACTTAGACAAATAGTATTCATTGTGCCAATCCTATTCCCCTAAATCTCAAGGTTATAGGATAGGAGCACCCCATTTGGACTATAGCATCAAGCACTAAAGTGTCCAATTTTTTGGGATCTTATCCTTTTGCACTTTAATCCCCAATGGTCATTTTCATCTAGTCCTTATCCTTAAAAAGGTTAACTTAACATGAATACATATGACCCATGACCAATTTTTCCTTATAAAATCCCACTCAAAGTTTAATTATAAGGGGGGTGACCAAACTTATAAAAAACTAAGAATGAAAACAAAAAACTAACGCAAACTTCCCTAATCTTTACACATAGTCACCCAACATAGCAAAAAACATGCTCAAACCCTTATGTTAGTCCCTAGTAACCTCAAACACTATCAAATTGGAATTTCCATTTGCATCACACTATTACATAAAGCATATTAGGTGGGAGAACTAACTATGGATTAATCCCTCTTCAGATTATTGGCATGCAGGTAGCATGCCCATACAAGGAGTGTGGATTGCATGTTTAGGACATCTTACACATTGAGCCCCCCTCTTTCTCAAGTGACACGAATGTAATTTTATCAAGCATAATGAAGGGCTAGGATTTGAAGACAAAATCAGCTCCATAGTGAGTTCCATCAACAACTAATGCTCATTTTTTCATAGGCAGGATCACACAAGCACAATGAAAGTACCCAAAAAGTTTTAGATCTTTGTGATCATTTTGGAAAACAATAGTAGTAATAGATAATATCATCAAACACAAAAGTATCCACTTTTTAGCATTCTTATCCTTTCACTAAGTGAATTCCATATTTAGTTTTATGACATCTTCTTAGTCTTGCACAACCATTTTCAACGTCTGTATCAGCTATCTTAGTCTATTTTCTAGCTAAGTTATATTTCTTCCTATTTATTTCTATTTTTAGAGAGGTGAAAAAGATAAATAATTGCACAAATTAGGACAATAATTATTGTTATATTATGTACTAATTTATTAGTATAGACCCTTAACTAGAATATAAATAAAACTCCATTATTCCATTTTTGGGAATAAGGGAGTTTTATTCTTATTATAGTTAAGGGTATAGATTAATAAATCAATACAAAATATAACAGTAATTACAATCCTAATTTGGGAAATTGTTTATCTTTTTCACCTTTCTAAAAATAGAAATAACTATGAAGAAATATAAACTAGCTAGAAATAGACTGAGACAGTTGATACAAAGGTTGGAAATAGTTGTGCAGGACTGGGAAGGTGTCATAAAATTGAATTTGGCTTTCATTCAATGAAAGGATAGGAGTGTCAAGAAGTGGATGCTTTAATGTTTGGCACTATTCTCCATTCCTATCACTATTATCCAAACTAATCATATAGACCTATAACTTTTTGGGTAGTTTTGATGTGCTTATGTGAGTTTGCCTATGAAAAATCGAGCATTGGTTATTGATAAAACTCACTATAGAGCTGATTTTATCTTCAAACCCTAATCCTCCATCATGCTTGATAGAATGATATTTAAGTCACTTAAGAAAGAGGAAGGATTAATATATAAGATATACTGAACATGTAATCCACACCCTTTGTGTGGGCATGCTACCTACATACCAATGTCATTTTATCAAGTATGATAGAGGGTTAAGGTTTGAAGACAAAATCAGCTCCATAGTGAGTTCCATCAACAACTAGTGCTCAAATTTTTATAGACAGGCTCACATAAGCACAATGCAAGTACCCAAAAAGTTTTAGGTCTTTATGATAATTTTGGACAACAATAGTAGTAATGGACAATAGAATCAGACACCAAAGCATTCACTTTTTAGTGCTCTTATCCTTTCACTGAATGAAATCCATATTTTGGTTTGTGACATCTTCCTAGTCTTGCACAACCATTTTCAACCTCTGTATCAGCAATATTAGTCTATTTTCAAGATAAGTTATATTTCTTCTTATTTATTGCTATTTTTAGAGAAGTGAAAAAGACAAATAATTGCACAAATTAGGACTATAATTATTTCTATATTATGTACTGATTTATTAATCTAGACCCTTAACTAAACTAGGAATAAAACTCCATTATTTCATTATTGCTATTTTTAGAGAGGTGAAAAAGACAAATAATTGGACAAATTAGGACTATAATTATTTCTATATTATGTATTGATTTATTAATCTAGACCCTTAAATAAACTAGGAATAAAACTCCATTATTCCATTTTTGGGAATAAGAGAGTTTTATTCTTATTTTAGTTAAGGGTCTAAATTAATAAATCAGTACAAAATATAGCAATAATTAAAATCCTAATTTGGGCAATTGCTTATCTTTTTCACCTTTCTAAAAATACAAATAAATATGAAAAAATATAAATTAGCTGTAAATAGACTAAGATGATTGATACAAAGGTTGAAAATGGTTGTGCAAGACTAGGAAGGTGTCATAAACTTGAATCTGGCTTTCATTCAGTGAAAGAATAAGAATGTCAAGAAGTGGATGCTTTGGTGTCTAGAACTATTGTCCATTCTTGTCACTATTATCCAAACTAATCACAAAGACCTAAAACCTTTTGGGTAGTTGTGATGTGCTTATGTGAGCTTGACTATGAAAAATCAATCATTGGTTATTGATAGAACTCATTGTAGAGCAGATGTTATCTTCAAACCCTAGTCTTCCATCATGCTTGATAAAATTATATTTATGTCACTTAAGAAAGAGGAAGGATTAGTGTATAAGATATAATAAACATGTAATCCACACCCTTTGTGTGGATATGCTACCTACATACCAATATCATTTTATCAAGTATGATGGAAGGTTAGGGTTTTAAGACAAAATCAGCTCCATATTGAGTTCCATCAACAACCAGTGCTCAAGTTTTTATAGACATTCTCACATAAGAACAATCCAACTACCCAAAAAGTTTTATGTCTTTATGATCATTTTGGATAACAATAGTAGTAATGGACAATAACATCAGAAACCAAAGCATTCACTTTTTAGCACTCTTATCCTTTCACTGAATTAAATCCATATTTAGGTTTATGACATCTTCCTAGTTTTGCACAACCATTTCCAACCTCTATATTAGCCATAGTTATATTTCTTCCTATTTATTGCTATTTTTAGAGAGGTGAAAAAGATAAATAATTGCACAAATTAGGACTATAATTATTGCTATATTATGTACTAATTTATTAATCCAAACCCTTAACTATAATAGGAATAAAACTCCATTATTCCATTTTTGGGAATAAGGGAGTTTTATTCTTATTTTAGTTAAGGGTCTAGATTAATAAATCAGTACAAAATATAGAAATAATTAAAGTCCTAATTTGGGTAATTATTTATCTTTTTCACTTTTCTAAAAATAGAAATAAATATGAAGAAATATAAATTAGCTAGAAATAGACTAAGATAATTGATACAAAGGTTGAAAATGGTTGTGCAAGACTAAGAAAGTGTCATAAAATTGAATTTAGCTTTCATTCAGTGAAAGGATAAGAATGTCAAAAAGTGGATGCTTTGGTGTCTGGCACTATTTCCCATTCTTGTCACTATTATCCAAAATAATCATAAAGACTTAATTTTTTTGGGTAGTTGCAATGTGATTATGTGAGCTTACCTATGAAATATCGAGTGCTAGTTATTGACACAACTCACTATAGAGCTGATTTTGTCTTCAAAACCTAATCCTCCATCATGATTGATAAAATGATATTTAAGTCATTTAAGAAAGAGGATGGGTTAGTGTATAAGATATACTAAATGTGTAGTCCACACCCTTTATGTGGGCATGATACCGACATACAAATAATATAAAGAGTGATCAAGACATATGTAGTTCTCCCACCTAACATGTTTTTTGTAATAGTGTGATTTAGATGAAAATACTAATTTGATAGTGTTTTAAATGGTTAAGGACTGGTATGAGGATTTGAGTATATTTGTTGTTGTGTTGGGTGATTGTGTTCAAATAATGGGGATGTCTTCCTTAGTGCTTTGTTTGTATTATTGCTTGATTTATAAGTTTGGTCACCCCCTTGTAAATGAAAATTGAGTGGGATTTTATAGGGAACAATTGGTCATGGGTCAGATGTCTTCATGTTAGGCCAACCAAATTAAGGATAAGGACCAAATGAAACTGACCATTGGGGCTCAAAGTTTAAAATGATAAGAGTGCTAAAAATAGGACACCTTGGTGCTTGATGTTATAGTCGAAATGGGTTACTCCTATCGTATAGGCTTAGAACCTAGGGGAATAGGATTGACATAGGGAATACTATCTAGCAAAGGTGGAATCAAGGTTTAGAAGGTTTTTGATGATTGGTAATGAGTAAAAAGGTGTTTGTAAGGGTTGTAAGAGCATGCAAGAAGGACCTATGAATGGGGTCTCACAAGCCACACTAAAACTACCAATTTGGACATTTTATATGACTACATGTGCTATTAAATTGTAAACACTCATTACCACCATTGTTGTATACACAGATTTACTTTCTCATGGATTACAAGATAGACATGCATAGTTAGGTAGTTATCAAGCAAGAATTTACTAATCTTTTGCCCCAAAGATAACTTTATTTAATATATTATTTTAATTATTATCAAGATCAAATTATGATCCACAACATTTTCTTCAACATTTCATGCATACCCTTATTGTGAAATAGAGTATATATAATACAAAATGCAATGTTGTTACTGAGTCATGTAAATACTCTTGATATGCATTTGAATTCCATTCTATTAACACATAATAATTTTTTTTACAAAGTTACACTTAGTTTATACTATAACAAAATGCAAGCTACAAGGGTACATAAGAATATACATATATCCTTGATCCCACTCAAGAGATATTAAAATCAACAACTTAAATACTTGGAAATTAATATCTATTTACTCAAAAACAATGAGATCATCATTATCTTATTAGCATCAAGTCTCTCATTGATATAAATATAATTTTATAAATTAATATTATCACACATGAACAATTACCTCCATTTACACTACTCTCATATATAGAATGTAGGATTTATAAAGAATGAATGTTTTCCCCAAACTACCTTCCACAATAATATTCACTCAATCTTACAGCTGTAACATTTGTTCAATCCAATAAACATAGGCTATAGAACAAAGGTTTGAAATTTAATTTAATTAATAGTGAACTCTTCAATTATCTTTTCATCAAACCCATAATCCATTTCAAGACAATACCATCCCATAATACGTTACTTATCAATGCATTTATCAAGTTATCATTCCTATAAGATTTAAATCCACAATAAGACTCAATTCATAAAATAAAAAGATGAAATAAAGAGTTAACAAAATAAATTATTGTATCATTCATTTGGGGTTATGTCATCCATCCTTCACAGCTAACCCCTTCCAATTTTATAGACATTAAATAACCTAACTTGCTTTACTCTAAAAACCACTATTTATGCCCAGAGTTTTTATAACTAACTAACCACCTTTTTTTTGTTCCAACATACCAAGAAAGGTTTATTTTATTAGTAATCATGATTTAGGACTTTAATATAACTTACGTCTAAAAATTGTAAAACATCCTAAACTCTCTTATGACCCTAAAACACCATGAAAACCTACTAAGACTCCAAAACACGAAATTGACTAATATTTACAAAGGGGGTAGTGATGCCCCTGCATCATAACTCATGAGAGAAAGAAACCAAAGGAACCGATCAAGGAACTAAGGTTTTTGTAAAAATATACTATTATAGAGGGTGAGATATGTATAGAAATATTATAATAACTATTAGTAGTACAACATATATAAATACGATAAGAAGGGAATTTTTGAAAATATGTCCTTCATTAGTTTTGAGGTAATAGGTTCTAGGACCAAGAATGTCTTTCACAAAATAAGGGTCCCACCATTTTTGGGTGTATCTGCCTTATTTGTCATGGGGTATAGTGTAACTTAAGGACTAAATTACAAACATTGAAAATGTGGACTTTAAAATTTGTATTATGTTACTTGTTGATACGAGCTTTGTACTGGTAGTTATGTTAAAGAATGGTTAGATAGTGTTCATTAAGAAGATAAAGAGCATGAAGTGGAGATTCAGGGAGTTATTCATTGGGAATGATACTATGAAGAGATATATATATAAGGAGGTAAGCTCAACTTCTATTGGTAAGATAGATTCAAAACCATAAACTAGTAAGAATGATGTTGCCCCAATGATGGTACATATGCTAATATGATAGGACTAAAGTATAGCATATAAATGAAAGTTCTAATTAATATGGGTTTTTTAGATGGTCTTTTAGAGGATTTTATTGGTGGCCTTAGCTTGGCCATTTCATTATGGATGGGAAGGTGTGGAGAATTTGTGGGATATTTTAAATTTAGCACATAACTTCTTCATGTCCTTATTCTCAAAATTATTTCCATTATAATAAATGATATTATGGAGAACTCCAAATTAACAAATGATTTGGTTAAGGATAAATTTTTAAATACTGGTTCTCATGACATTGATAAAAGGTTACCCATTTGGTAAAATATTCATTAATAGTGATGATAAAAATAGGAATATCTAGTGGTTGAGGTAATTTGATGATGATATTTAATACCCACATGGAAAATGGCCAAGGAGATTCCATATTTTGGAGATCAAATTATGGAGACTAGATTAGATCATCATGATGTTGGCAAGGACTACACTTTTTATCAAAATTGATAGTGTCCTTTTCTAAAGTAGGCTAAAAATATCCCATACGTAGGCATTTATGTGATATAGCATGTCTACTACATTGACCGCCACAAATTATCCCACATGTTTTTTCAAGGAGAGAAGGGACTTCTTCTCTTATTACACAATAGAGTAGGAACATTCTATGTTATGATAATAAAGGGTATTTTATCAAAGGACATATTTATAATCTTGTTTCTAAATTATAGTATTTTCATGAGAATTTATGTCTAAAGGATGATTTTAATATTCAAGGAATTAGATAATGTTTTTATACCACAAGTTCTATTGAATAGTGATAACCTTAATGTGATAGATGGGTAAATATTGTGATTGGATAGAGGACTAGGACGTTCTTATTTGAATAAGAAATTGGGATTCATTATGTACTTGATGAGGATGAAATATGGATGATGAAGAAGCAAGAGAGTTGGAGATAGAGTTCTAATCTCTTGGAATGGGCTCAATGGTAAAAGAGGCAAACTCTTTGGTGAGTGTTATATCCATTTAGTGATAATCAATAAGATTTTTGATATTACATTGGTAATCACCATTAACTTGGTGGTACATATCTTAGGAGTCACCCAAAGCATGTAGATATGGGTTACCTAACTCAGGTCTTCCTTTCATGCCTAAAAGTTATGCTTCATATTCTACCACATTATTCTTGACATCAAAGGTTATATGTAATGTCAAATGTATTATTTTACCATAAATATTAGTTAGAATACAACCTGACCCAACTTATTCGAGACATTTGGTGTCATCAAGGTGTAGGGTGCAAGTGTCTTCATGGAAGTTTATGATGACTTTAGGAAGATCTTCGATAATAACTTTGGATTTATTAGTATCATGAATGACATAGGTATCATATTGATTAATTGCTTCTAAATCAATAGTGAAATTATGGAAATAATCTTTAAGAGAGATAGCTTGATTAAGACCTTTAGTATAGATAATGTTATCATTGGGACGACTATCTTGAAGGTGATTTGTATTGAGTTTGGGTGCTAATGCAATTTGGTTGGCAATGACTTGATATTTGAGAGATTTTTTAATTATGATTTTTAGGTAAAATTCCATTAAGAAAACCATCTAATTTCCAATTTTATCTCAAGGTATAAATGCTTTGTATAAAAAGTGACAAAGTGGGTCAGAGTAGACAATGACATAGGTTGTTTGATAGAGCATGTAGTGATGTAGATTTATAGCTACAAAATAGATAGCAAGATAATCACATTCAAATTTAGTATAAAGTTTTTTAGAATTAATGAGACCTTCACTAATATAGTAAATAGCATATTCTCTTTTGGTATCATCTTGTTGGGGAATAATTACCCCAACCAATACGAGAGTAAAAGAAGGGTGCAAAATCAAAGGACAATAATTGGAAGGTGGTGAAGGGTAGGTACGTGAAGAAATGATTATTTAATGTTGTCAAATGCCTTTTTACAAGGATTAGTCCATCATATAACATTACCTTTCTTAATAAGGGAATTAACATAGTATAGGTAATAAGCCATTTTGGGGATGAATCATCAGATTAGCCTAAGCTTACTAAGGTAAGTACAAATGTCCTGAATGGAATGAGGAATGGGCATGTTGAATATATCATTGGTTTTAGTAGGATCAACATCAATACTATAAAGATAGACTAAGAATACAAGCATTTTAATATATGCAACATTAAAGACACATTTATAAGGGTTGAGTCTAACTTTATACTTAATTAATTGATAAAATATGATGGATATATTAAATAAATGGGTTGTATGACTTTTTAATTTGGAAATTAGATCATCCATATAGGTCTATACAATATTATGTATAATACCTTGAAAAATGTAGGTCATAGCACATTGATATACAACTATAACATTTTTAAGATTGACAGACATTTTAGCATAGTTATAAGTGCCCCATTCCATAGTGAATGTTATCTTATTTTTATCTTGGAGGGCTATGTGAATTCTATTGTATCCATAAAAACCATCAATGAGTGATAAAATTTCCTATCTAGTAGTGGAATCTATGATGGCATTCATTGACGGTAATGGAAAATTATCTTTGGGATAAGTGAGGTTAAGATTGTAGAAGTCCATGCATATGCAAATAACCATGGTGAAATTTTTCTAAATAGGAAAAATGTTTGATACCCATTTAGAATGGTCCATATGTTTAATAAACTTAGCATCTAATAGATCGATAATTTATTTATTTTATAGAGTGGAAACTTTGAGTGGAAATTTATATTATTTTTACTAAATGGGATGGCATCTAGGTATGTGATTTTATTGGGAATAAAAATACTAGGTTTGATACCTAGAAGGTCCTCATATGACCAAGCTAAAGTCCCAAGATATTTAACAAATAATATACTATATCTATCATGCTCCATCAATGTGAGTTCTCTAAAATCTATTATAGGTCAAGGACAAGCGGGTGTGCCATATTTTATTATCATGGTTTATTTAATACAAATAAAATTTCCATCTTGAAAATGATATGGCATGTTGGGAATATAAGAAATGGGATTGGTTTTGGGATCAATGCTAGCAATAAATTTATTAAAATCAGGAGACTTTTGTTTAAAATTCCTAATTTTGTGATGTTATTGAAGAAGTTGATGTTCTTGTGCTTGAAGCATCTCATGTATGGATTCATCACTAGGTATCATAGGTAAAGGTCCATCGTATTCCACATTTACTTTAACATCATTGATTTGGTTACTATAGCGATTGTATTCAAAATGTATCTGGCATACACATGTTTCCTTGGAATCAAGGGTGATCTCAAGGATAGGTGAAACTATGGAGGAAGGGTGATTGGATTCAAATATATTGATAATAGGCATACCCTTAGAATCATTCACAGGGAAGGAATTTAATAGAATGACTAGTGTGATAGGAGGTATAGAAGGTTTTTAAAGTTTTTAATTTGTGAGAGGTAAGATTCCTTCAACAACCCAAGGAGTATTGATAAGTGGATAATTAACTAGAGGTACATGACCTTCATGTTCTAACTCAATATCCATGAAAATGATATGAACATCTTGGTTGTAAACATGTATCTTAGCTAAGGTTTGTTGATAGTGTTAAACATCCAAATATCATGGTTGAGCTTTATCCATGATGTAGTTATCATCATAGGTGGGAGGGATAGTACATGTTTGTGTCTCTAAAGGATCATCAAAAGGTGATACACCTAAATTTATAAAATTACAAGGTGACATGTTTAAAGGGTCTTGAAATAAAGTGGCCACTCCATAGTCATTACAAATGAAATAATCTCTTGAAGGAGGGAAATAGGTGATCCCATCGATGAGAGGGATGGTATGATCATGAGGTAATAAGGAAGGAGGGAGACAATCCAAAATATAAGGAGGTATCTTGGTAGTATTACATGTGTGTTTCAAATCATTTGTCTCATCATCTTAAAAATATGTAAGATTAACCTATAAATTTGGATTCATATTGACAAATTTAAGTAAAGGTGCACTATTAATTTTTGGAATAGTTGGAAATTGATACTAAGATTTGGGATTTAGAAGCCAAATACTCCATGGGTTAGGATAAACCTCATGTTTATACCATTTTACATTATGAATAAAATTGATACATTGGATTCTAGAAGAGGTAATATCCCTAATTTTAAGTGTCCATGTGTGACCTAGGAGTATATTATAGGATAATGGTAAGTCGAGAAACACAAGCTTGGTTTGTATAGTTGTAGGTAAAATAGTAAGAAGGAGCCAAATAAAATAAAGTTTTTTTATTGGTCTTGTCAAATCCATGACATGTTAGATGAGTTTGCTTGAGATTATCCTTTTTATACCCAAGTTATTGAATGAGCTAAAGAGATGTCACATTAATTCTTAGACCTTCATCTACTAATAATTTGTTAATAAGGGTGGCATCAATGGCTATTATAATAAAGAAAGGTGGGTCATAATCTTGAAATATAATTTCATTATTGATCATGTCTTATTCAAGGAAATATATAGAAGGTTTTAAATAATGATAAATGGTTTCATTTGTATGAACTTATATCAATGGAGGTTCATGAGAAGGTTTTTCCACTTTTAAGGAAGATGATTCTTCAATTTTTTGTAGTTGTTGCATTAAGAATTTATGATGATAGGGAGACATGAGAAATAACTCCATGATAGGTATTTTTTAAGGCATATAGTTAAGTTTTTTCTAAGAAATTACAATGAGTTTTTGAAGAGGAAGAAATAGTGTGAGACTTGGAAAGTAAAATATTCTTAGTAGGAAGAGAGGTAGTTGGAGGTTCAGATTGAAGAAGTGGTTCCTCATTAGTTTCTGAAGGTAGGTTAGTGGTAGTAGTATCTTTGATAAGTTGATCTTATAATTATTGTTTCCTTAGATTTGTGATGGGATATTTTTGGGTGAGTTTTCATCGATAATTAACTTTAGCCACATTCACATATTGGGAATTGGTATAATATTGACTATAGCTAGCTCATCAATCACACAAATATCCTTGTTGGAATGTTGAGGGTTGGATACATAATTTTTTTGGGTTGCAATAGGAATAAGGATTGGATGCTTGTTCTTTTTGAGAAGTAGTAACATGATTATGATGATGGATTTTGATCATAACATTGTGATTGAAATCATCTTCTAACATAAAAGAAATGGAAAATTTTATAAGCCCATGACATGTTTCATGGGAGTGACCTATACCAGCATGAAACTAACAAAATTTGTTAGGACCATACCATTGGGGCATTATTATCTTACATTAATGGTTTAAAATATGTTAAAAGTTGTTTCATTTGTTGAAAAATTAATGTATGGGAAGCTTGGGTATTTTCCATTTTGATTACTCTTATTTTTAGTTGATGAGGACTGATAGTGATTGGATTTTTTAAGTATTATAAATATCCCTTGATGGTTTTAGTGATATGTTCAAACCATTTCATTAGAAATTATTATATCTTGGCTTGATTGATAACATAATTTAATGTTTGGGGAGAAAATTTTCAAACTTTGTAATAGAGGGAAGGTGTTAAGGTAGTTATGAAAAATTTAAACAAGTTGTCATCAATCATCTTGTGATAAGATTTTAGAGCTAAATATTTCCATAATTTTATAAAATAACGATCTCATTCAATATGGTATTGATTAGCATGGATTAAATGACTAAGATAATTTTTGGGAAGATCATTATGTTGAAATTCCTTAACTAGAGATGGACTAAATCTTCAAATTTCCATATTAAATGTTTAGGAAGTTGTCTATACCATTATAATACATCATCTATGAATATTTAAAATAAAATTTTGGTAGTGTTGAAGGTATTATTTTGGATCCACTCTTTATAAATATTATTAAATTATTTGAGAAAAGATGCAGGGTCATTAGTTCCATTGTATTTAATAACTAGAGATATATTACCAATATGAATAGATGTAGTGAAGGGAGATAAAGGTTTGTTTTAAATGTGTTGAAGCATATTTTTATGAATAATAGGTTTGGTAATGATATTTTATGCAACATATTTAAAAAGGTGGAGGGATGAAATTTTGTTTATTTTGGGGAAGAAGAATAGGAAGCTGATTAGTTGTGTTTATCAAATGATGTTGTAGTTACATCATTTCAAAGTTACTATATGTTTGCATGATGTTAATTTTTTGCACTATTTGTGAAATAATTTGAGTTGTACCAATAAGTGGGTTACTTTTATAAGAAGCACTATTAGGATTGGTAGGATGAGGATTCCATGAATTGGTATTAGGGGGGATTGCTAGGTGGAGTAATGGTAGGAGGCAAGTTTTTGGTGTTGAGAAGGTTTTATATGGGGTTATTTGTTAGGCCTATGTCAATTTACCATATATTATAATAAGGTACCTTAAATTTATAATTATATTTATAAGTATAGAATGGATCTAATCTATCAATCTCATGCGTTGGAGTGATTTGGACCATATTGCAGTCCAAAGTTGAGGGATGAGAAAAGGTGCTCCAAGAGTGAATATTATTTTTGGTAGTTAAGGTAATGTTTTCATGAAATATTTCACCATATAAGATGGTTTTCAAGTCAATTACATATTTTGGTAACATGGTAATACTTCCAAGTATGTGGGTGTACCTATAGTGGAAGTGAGCCTCTAAATTTAAGGGCTAGCTCCCTGAATGTATCTTAAAATACTTATCACTTAAACTAGTGCTTGTTTGTGGGAAAAGAGTTATAATTTTACATTAAATGGACCTAATATAATTTTTTTATACAAAAATTTGATTTCCACATGACCATCATACTCCTATCACAATAAAACAAGGCATATAAACTAGCTTCAAAGTCCTAAATGATTCTAACATGAGTGTTTCAATATAGTGGTGATGTACATGAAAGAAACATAAGGTAAATTAACTAGAAGGTATAATTCACACTCTAAGAATACTATTACACTTTAATGGAGCCTAACATACTTAAATACACTTTATATGACCTGTTAGAATTTGAAATGTTTCATAAACATGAAAGGATAAGACACACAAGGATAGAGAATTATCACTAACTCCACCATACATCACTTTACACACTTATATAAATATTCATTAACTAAAAACCACACTTTAATTAATGATAAAATAAAAAATACAATTTCACTCTAGCAAGGCTTTGCTAGACATGGTGTGGTATGAGCTTATAAGAGCCAAAATGGCTAGTACTTATATGATTAGTGAAAGAGAATAAGAGAATGAATTATAAGATTCACTAGGACATGTTTCATGATGATAAAGTGAGTCATACATGTATGAAAATGATTTTGAGATGGACCATGCAATTTTTGATAGGAAAAATGGCCCTCAATTACACAAAACCCTTGAAATGTGGCATATGACTCCTCATTGCTTGCTCATAAAATTGCCTTCATCATTTGGCCCTTTTGGAATGTCCCATAACTGAGTAGGGATATACCTAATTATTTAAATGAGATGGAGGGATTTTATACATGCTTTAAAATGTACTAGTTTCATCCCTAATCATCAAAATCCTTTTGATGATGAGCCATCACTGCCTGTAATCCAAATAACTCCTATTTCACTCACCCCTCACACTTGGCCTCAAAATTGGATTAATTTTTCCATTAAAATCCATAAATATTATATAGTTATACTTTTAAATACCCTATATGACCTTATATTTATCAGGTAGTCCTAAAAAAGCCTCAAACTTAAAGTTGTCACTCTCCCACTAGCTTGCTCATTATGCCATACTAGACTAGTTGAAGTTAAAGCACTTGAATAATTACTAGTTTACTTATCTGAGGTAATAAATTCATATGGTGAGTTATATTAAGTCCTAATATCTTCCCCAAAGTTTATTTCATCCTTTAAATCTTCCTAGAACCCAAAAAACACTAAAACTAGTCAATAAAAACTCATTCCCCCCATGTCCGTACAAGTAGGGGAACACCTCAAGTTGATAGAAAGAATATTTTATGAGTCCTCTAAAATATTAAATTATTTTAATTCTCATTCTAGTCCATTTGGATTCATTTTCTCCTTCCTTTTCCTAATTAGGTCATTACTTATGGTTTTAGAGGGTTTTAAGTCATTTTGACCTCTAAGGATGTTTTATACAGATGTGATGTCCAATTGGTAAAAAAAAATCATTAAAACCTTATTATATAATCTATATAACATATGTAAAACTCTTAGGTTCCCATGCACAACCTCCTAGTAGGGATGAACATCCTAAGTTGGCCTCTTGGGCTTTGTTTACAATTTCTTATATGCTTGATCTTGTTTAGATCCAAAAGTGGCTTCCCTATGGATTATTATTTAATGTTTAATATTTAATACACTTATTATATCATTAAAAATATGTTCCAATAGGTTATAATTTTCATATAACCCTATAAATGATATTAGCACCATTTTGGCCATTAGCCCTGACGAAGACCTAGTACGCTTAGCATGCATCCTTGTAGGTTTTAAACACCCTGATGATTTTCAATAAATTTTGCTTTATTATTTATGTGGATAAATTTTTATCATAACATTTATCACCTTCTTTAAATATTCATAAATATTTTAAATCGCCTTATCATCTTCTTTTTCAAAACCTATAGGGATTGTTCTCTTAGGAGTGCCCTCTATCTGGGATAGAATAGAGGGAATATCCCTTGTTTATTTAGGTGAATTGAATACATGAAAGTACTTTATAGATCATTTATACATTATATAAAAAATTTCAGGTTTTATCAAGTTTCTATCACCTCAAACTTCCTTAAAACGTCAAGGGAAACTTCTGAATAACCCACTATATGCAGACTTTACTTATTAGATTTTAGGTTACTTTGTTGGACCTTTGCCATGCATGTTTTCACTATATGAGAGTATATTTATGTGTATAAAAATACTATTTAGTCATTTAAAACACATTTATCATCTTAACCCTTACCAATTTATCCATATCATACCTTTTACTTGATTGGGTACAAGTGTTGAGAGTATAGGGTTACAAACATGGACTATAGTTTGCTTAAAACTCACTTTATACTTTGTATCCTATATTAAACATATAATTAGGATACCATTATCATATTTAATGTACTTATAACATTTCCAAAATTTCCAATATCCATACCAACTCCTTCCATGCATACCCTACTCAACTTAGACTTGACTATGTTGCACCTCAAAATAAGGATCTACCTATAGATGAAACCCTATGCTTGGCATTATATTTATGCCTTAAGACCTCATTTGGGTCTTTTATTCCATTTTAAATTTTTTTAATATCAAACCAATTTAATTTTAGGATTTCCAATGCTTAACTCACTTGTTTCCTCTCACTATGACATTACAGTCAAACTATAGGTGACTATTTTGTGACCATATGAAACCTATAGGTGATGGTCTTCACCTAATATTAAATGTGAAACCCCTTTATTGCATTGTTAGGATCATAGTTCCATTTTTTCAATAAATATTCATGTGTGTGTGTGTGTGTGTGTGTGTGTGTGTGTGTGTGTGTGTGTGTGTGTGTGTTTCCTTCATTAATCCTCCCATCATTAAAATGCTATTTGAGTTCAATCATTGCAGATAATAGTGACATTCTACATTGGAAAGAATACTCAATATAGAGACCTATTTACACCTTTTCATATGATTGAATCATCAAAACATCCATTCAACTAATTGACCCTATGTTGAGGTTCCATAATGGAAACATTTTGACTATATGAGACCTTAAAATAATCCATCAAGAAAATGTCAAAAGTAATGCAAGGTCTTTGTTTGAAGAGATTAAGGTTGTTTATCTCTGAACTTTCCTTCATGTGTGAACATGAATCACCAAGTCTATCTGTAAATCAAAATCTTCCCCATGAAAAAATAATAAATCATTATAAACCTATATACCTTTATTAGGGATAAATCAAACTCCAAAATGATATTCTAAACTTGCTTAGTCTCTGTGGAGGCTTATAGGTGACACCTACAAGTGTGACACTAGTAGTGAAGGTATATTTCAAACAATGCATGATGTATAGACATTGGATCAATTATAGTTTATTTTAACATCTTTAAATGTATTTTTAAAACCTTGATGAATTTAATACCACTTAAATATGTCATTTTCAACATCGTCATCTTCCCATAGGGCACCTAATGGTGAATGTAGTAGCAAATAAGAGCATTGAGAAGGAAGTATGGATAATGAGAATGTAGTATGACCTTAGTACCAATATTATACATTTTAAAGGTCTCATATATATCCTTAAATATTATTAAAACTTCAAAAATGCCAAAATTCTTCTTTCCAACATGACTATATCTTGTATGGCACCTGTAGGTGCACATTAACACTGTAAACCTAAGTGTTTAAGAAAGCAATCTGCTACAAGCAAACCTAGACTATGAAATGGTGTAACTTTATTGATTTATTTAAATATAATTTTCATCACCTTAATAATTTCAATATACCTCCATTAACATGTTAGACAATCTTCATACATGTGACCTAACATGATTGTCAATAAACACTTGAAGGAAACTTGACTATGTGTCACTTATGGTTATAACTCTATATATGATTGATTTATAGATTAAGTTTTGAATGGAAATGGAATCAAGATTAAATTACAAAAATTAAAATCAACCTATCAGCATCCTCTAAAACTGATACTAAGACATGAAGACTCAACAAATAGTAGAAACCTACCTATTACCCTAAATAAGACCAACTTGCAAACTTGAGATGTTATACTCCTCAACTCAACTCCAATAATTAAAAAAAATCTTGAGAAAATGTGATAAGTATTTCTATGTAATTTTGAGTCAATTCTATCATTTTTATTTTATTGACTTTCCCATAAAATAAGGAAACCTATATGGTATGTGGTTTAATAAGCAAAAAAAACACAATCAACTTGTAAAGGATGATTCATAAAGTACAAGTGATCAATACCTACAATCCAAGAATTAAATCAAATATGAATAATTTTACTATCACCCCAAAGGCATTGAACTTGGAAGTCTTCTTATTGGTCATACCAACCAAAAACCTATTGGTTGGTCTTACATGTCTAAAAGGGTGATGAAGGACTAGAATGGCTTTAGACAATTTTTAGCACCTACAAAGTTGATCAAATGTTA
>JARHVA010004564.1:927500-942500 GCA_037957365.1 Torreya grandis | reverse complement strand
ATGTGTATATAGAGTTAAATATAATCGTAAACCCTTCCAAAATTTTCACTGACAGAGTTGCCCCAATTGACCCTATATTTTTAATTAATAAAGGCAAGTTAGGTCCTAGTTTGGGTTAGATGAGGTTGACTAAGACCCATAATTTGCTAATATAATTTATGTACAAGGTCAATCTAGGATGACATTATTTGATAACTATAAAAAAATATTTTTTGGCTTAAATAGGGGTTGTTTAAAGGAGTAAATTATTTGGAGAAATGTGTAAGGGAGATGCCAAAACTATGGGAAGTGTATAGGAGAAGTTTGTGTATATTTTAAATTGTGTAAAGGAGATAAAACTCTTACAAAAGTACCAATGTTCTGCCCACCCTTTTCTTTATGCATCCTTTAAGGCATGCACTTAGAGATATTGAGACTCGATGGGTTCTTACAAGAGATAAAGCATCAATAATTGATAAAGTTTGAAAATATTATGTTTATACACTATATACTCACAAAATATCATCTGCAAACTTTATTTGATCATCTTCTTCATGATTCAAATGATATATCTACTTAGACATGTGAATTCTATATGCCACATGGTTCATTCATATTTTATAAAATTATCTTATCCTTCTAAGGTAGGTGAATACAAATTTATAATTTCCCTCACTTAGAATGGGGGGCATGCTATAGAGGAATGTCTACCACATTCTTGATATATTTAGATATACAATGGGGGCATGTTTTGGAAACAAGTTTTCCACATTTATACCTTTTCACCATATTCATATCATAATGGGGGCATGTTTTGAAAACATGTTCTCCACACCACACTAGTTCACTAGAATAAAATTATAGTGGGGGTATATTTTGGAAACATGTTCTCCACATTTTGTCATAGTTTTAGATTCAATGGGGGCATGTTTTGGAAACATGTTCTCTACACTTATTTATGAGGTATCTTTTATTATAATTATGTCCCTTTATGTATAACCTTGACCTTATTTATATTTGTTATAGGAGATATCATGTGCTTTATTTTTTAATCCATGTGATCTTCACGTGATTTACTTTATAGAGTTAACTAATGAATTTTTTTTTAAAGATCACCTTAAACATGCATAAGAGATGATCTGTCGAGGAGGAATATTATGGTTTAAAATACTATTATTATATGTTGCTATTGGAACATTTTTTTTGAATAGGTGTGGGAGGTTTTTATTAATCTCTTGTACATCACTTTCCTCTAAATATGTATGATATTTTTTTTCTAAAACAATAGTGTTATATTAGGGTTCAAATAAGGAAACATGTTTTTGACTAATGCGATTATCATTTAAATGTATACTATGTAAATAATTTTTGCATATGATTTCAATTGACTTATCATGTATGCTATGTTTACAAAGGGATTGGTTATGTGAATTCCAAAAACATGAAATAAATGAAATCTAACCTTTTTGTTCATTATGCATTAAATAATTAGAATGATAATAATTTATATGAAAGTATTATTCTTCATCACTATGTTCATTGTAATCATTTTCCTTCAAATCCAAGTTATCACAATCATTTGACTCATGTTCACATGCATCATTTATACTACTTTGAATAATTCTATAATTTTCATGTTTCAATTATAGTATGGTAAGGAAATAAATATTTTATGCATTTGTATCATTGAGATCTAAAGAGATACAAGTATCTTCATTTTTTGCATTTTCTAAAAATAGAGACATAATCAAGTTGATGTAACTACCATTTTTGATGATTATGTATAGACTCATATAGTTTATTATGATTATTATTATTATTTTTATTACACATATTTATGAAGTGTTTTCAAATATATAAATTCATCTTCTTACCCTATTATGCTTAATTTTTAATCTAAGGGTGTTTTCCTTAAGAAAACATCTAGTTTTCTAAATTACCACTTTCTAGTGTAGTGGATCAAATTAAATCTTATAAAATGGACATGTTTAAAAACAAAAATAATCATCCTAATAAAAATTTCAATCATAGTCATACTTCATGAATAAATTATTTATCAAATGATGAATATGTTACAAAAATTGTGTGTGTTTCCTCTTTAAATTTTTTTTTATAATGTTCACAAGTTTAAGCTTATTACACTTTTATTTAAAATTTAAAAAGTGAAGATACTTCTCTCCTTTTATATCTCAATGATACAAATTCATGCACCTTTTATCTCACTATCCTTCTAGAATAGAAATTTTAAAGTGATATAATTAATTAAATTAGTATACATGATGCATGTGAAGGTGAATCAAATGATAATGGTAACTTTTATTGAAATGAAAAGGATTACAATGAAAATAGTGATGAAGAAGAATGCATTCATATAATTCATTCTTTTTTTAATTATTCAATGCATAATGAATTAAAAATGAAATTTCATTTCTTTTATGTAATGATAATTCACATAGTCAACCCCTTTACCAAAATAGAATACATGATATGTAAATTAAAATCATATGAAATGATTATTTAAATAGTATATATTTAAATTATAATGTCATTAGTGAATAATTTTTTTAGTTTTTTCAGCCCCAATACAATACTATTCCTTTAGAAAAAATATATGATGCATACTTAGAAGAAAGTGATGTTGAATAGCCTATTACAAAACCTCCCACACCTATTTAATATAGTCTTCCAATGGAAACATATAATAACAATATTTAACCATTAAATGAATCACTTATTAATCATAATATTCCTCAAGATATTATCGCTTATGCATGTTGTACGTGATGTTAAACAAAAATTGCATTAGTTAACTCTACAAAATAAAATGTATGA
This sequence comes from Torreya grandis, assembly GCA_037957365.1. NCBI lineage: Eukaryota > Viridiplantae > Streptophyta > Pinopsida > Cupressales > Taxaceae > Torreya > Torreya grandis. The sequence continues at coordinate 939,689 of JARHVA010004564.1, read as the reverse complement.
AGGTCACATGGATTCAAAAATAAATCATATGACATATCATATAAATAATAAATAGTAGTTCATGGTTTATCATAAAGGGAATAAATTAGAATACAAGATAAATCCTCCAATTAGAACACATAAATATACTAGGAGGAAACCACTTTAGTTTTATCACACTAAGGATATAAGAACATGAAATATTGAAGGCAATATTGGATAAAAAGTTGAATAGTCTTCCTCAAAATTATTATAATCCATCACACTAATTCAATAACATAAAATGAAAACCCCTTTTCACTTATCATGGTATTGTTGGACGTTATAACAAGAATTATTATGCATTATGAAACAAGCTTGTACAATTGGTAAATATATGTTTGATTAAATTAGGTTTTATTAAATTTAATCATGAGATAACAAGGTCTTTTTCATCATGTCTATTCATAGGTCACTCCCAAAGGTCTAAAACATCCCATGGAACTCATACTACAGAATGAATGGACTATATACCTTTACAAAATAAAACCATTGGAAAAAAACCCTTATCCTAGTACACATTCTAAAATGATAAATATCTCCCACACTAGTCCTACTAGGGAACCATTGTTTGATCATTGTCTTTCTATATATGCAATTAGGAAGAGGAAAAAGACAAAAATTGTATAACCTACTCATATATTTACATCTATGTTTTCCACACAACTATAAGTGCCACCACAAGTAAATCATAAATCAAATGTTCAATTCTATCATTAACATTATAGTCATGCATTATTATTTCCAACTAGGTTCCATGGTATACAATTATTTCCTTAAATTTTAATTAACTTAACCCAAACAAACAAAAATAACTATGTAATTACTTCACAAATTATCATATTACAAAATAACTTGAATCAATACAATAAAATCATGATGTGTGATCAAATATCATAAATAAATGTTATCGTATATATCAAAATAATATAAGGTTTATAAAATGCATAAATCATATAATGGGTGAATATCCCTAGGCCATATATATCCATGGGCATCACACCCTTCAATTTGAAATTTATGAGATCTTGCCTAAGACCATGAGATTGAGATCACTTTCAAAATATCCCATGTAGGGATCATAGCTCTCATTGTGACTACTTATGATCATGCCATAAATCATCATAAAGATCAATCAATGATTGCATGATATATATAAAAATTTGTTTGGGTGCATCTTTCTTATCTATATCTACACATAACTCATCTTTATCAATATCAATTTTATGTAAGGAAATAATAATCATGACAAATTGATCAAAAAAGGGCATGTGTCCACCCACAATAATAGTAACTCACTCCATAACATCATCACCAAAAATTTACGTAGACACATTACATTTGAGAGGGTAGAATTATAGGCCGAACATTGTATCCCACTCTTAGATTATTGCAACCAAAAAAATCCACCAAAGCACATGTTAGACACATATATATCCATATGATATAAACATTCAATTATATGCATAAAATTAAAATAAATCACAAAATGTACTTAGTGTCATGTATAGTTGCCTCATTTAGAGGTTGTGGGCTTGAAAGAGTACTTGCACTTTTACCTCTTCCTCCAACCTATGTTGTTAATTGCACACCTAGAAGAACCATAATGATATGAAATAAAATCATCCATGAGGCCCTAGTCCACCATTGTGTATAGTCAGTGGTACACCCCACATCATCCCAATCTATTAATGGGATTACATGGTCACTCTACCTAGCTTAGAGAGGTGATACATCATAATTATTTGGGGAAAACCTATTATTTAGCCTAAAAATAACTCATATGATATATTATCATATATAAGGTTTGAAGGGGACCCTTGATAAAGACCAAACTATCACTAAATGTAGTCAAACTAAAATAGCTCATGTACTATAGGGAACCAATATACTTACCAACAACTAACCTAAACTCATTATAAATCCTATCTATTCTCAGGCCAAGTAACAAATGTTTGATATAGATGCTGCACTATCTGATTAGGCATAAGTTAATCTAGAATTATTTTATAATCCATATGACCCCTCTATCAGGTAAAACCCTATTACAATACAAAAATTTACGGATGGGCCCACTTTGAAAGTGGTCAAGTAGCTAAATGCACAATAAAAATAAGATCATATGCCCAAACATGTAGAAGTGTATATAGTCCCAATCCTCTAATGTGATTCTCTAAAAATATTTATATAAATCCTTGTATAACTGGGCCATCATGATGCACCCCCAAGGATATCATACACCTATTTTATCAATAGTTTTAACAATGTGATACATGTGATATGATATTGCACTCCCATTACCATTTATTACAATAAATGAAGTGATTAAACCAAAAATAAACCTATACAATTATGAAACATCAAATCCCATAGTATACTCTAAATGAGTGGTTCCCATGGTCTCTGCATCTCCATCACTTCATCTTTTTCATATACAATACACATAAAATATCTATATGTAACTGACACTAGTGTCATTTGACACCTTCTCTCTCTTTGTTTTATGATAGGCAAGAAAAGAATCTGATACATGTCCTCCAACATATTATTCATCTCACATGTAGGAAGCTATAAAGTAAAATATTTTAATTCCACATTTCATCTAGCATTATATTGATGTGAAAATCATAATATATTTGACTTAAATGGCCATCTGGATTGAGCTTAGCCTAATCCAACATTGCCCAATTTGTAACATCTAAACCCAACTTAGTCAAAGTAAAAAATCCTATCCATGTTATAAATCACATATGTGGACATACTTATAAAAAATATAAGTCCAATAAATTATGTTAATCATTAATTTAATCAGAATTTGTAGAAATATAATCATACTCTATCAATATGCAACATAGATTCTACTATTGTAGTTAGACAAAGTCATTGAACACTAACATCTAATTAGAGCTCATCAAAAAATTAATGTTAGGGTACACATCACTCATTATAGTGTTTTGTGGCATTTTAAAATGCCAAAATAAAACCCAAAAACAAAAAAAAATAAAACTATAAAAACATGATAAAATCTAATTTTTTCACTTACTAACTCATGCAGATATTGGCCCTTTAGAGCAATCTTCAAAAGACTAAATCACATTGGATTCACATATCTACCTCAATAAATTTATGAGAACCATATACATATATCAAATCATTCAATGTGAAAATGAAATGAAAACAAAATTTTAAAACTACTAAATATAGCAGTTGATTTTTCATGCATGCACACAAACTTCAAAGTGAGATAAATGTAACCTCATATGTTAAAATCGATAAAAAAAAGGTACATTTTAATCCATATAAATAAATATTTTTTATAATTAACTTTCATAATTTCCACATAAAAATCTCAAAATTTCATATTCTAAACTATAAAAAAATATACTATAATTTTTACAAGATTACCGAAACATCATTTTTATGCATTTTATAAGACACACTATTATTACATGATTGATATAGATAAAACATGGTTTACTTATAATTTTTAGATAATATAACTTTTGGATAACATTACCATCACCTTGAAATGGTGGAAATGTCACATATATATAAGCCCATGCATACATAGGTTGAAAACATTGGTAGAATTTGATACAATTCAAGTGATTTAGATGTACACTTGGGTCATAATATCTTACATTTGTACATAGGTTCATAAGTTGGGACATGAATTTTCATACTTATGGAAGATAATATTTAAATTTATATGATATATCACCATATTCCATGCACATATACTTCAGTGGATATAGTATATATGTTTGTAGAGCAAAGGTAGCATATTTGACAAATATTTAAACTTGAGAAACATTAGAGGTGAATATGCCATGTAAAGGCACCAAAAATTACAAATATAAATACATCTAAAAAATCAATTACAACATATATCCTAGTGGGGGAGGGGAATGAACATAATTCATTCCTTATCTCATTTATAAAATAGTATACCAACCTTACCAAGATGCACTGACTAATTCTTTATCAATTTGTATAATTTGTCTCCTTTTTGGTAGTTCAATAGATATTTAATTTACTCAATGGAATTTTAACTAATTTAGTTTTTTAGGTTCATATGGTTATATAATTTTACATATGAGATATTTTCTAGATTGGCTAGATTTCTTGACATTATATATTCACACTTGAGTTGTGTGGTTGAGATTCATTTCTCTTGATGGACTATACACTAATATCATTGTATCATCTTAGGGGCGTTATCACCCTCCAACTCTGATTTTCCTAAAGCGTATATAGGATGAATCAAACATGACCACTTGGGGGTGAATTGATTTTATTTGTTAGGAAATGGATCCATCCTCAAGTCCCTCTTATATCTTTCCATCCTCTATGGTTAGGATGAAACTTTATACACATCACTATGCAACATATACACATGTATTATTTAAATGTTATCTCATTCTAAATAATTTTATTATTGCTAATTTAAAAATTATATATGCTAATTATATTGTTACATGATTTTGGTTGTAGGACAAGAACTACAAATCCAATATGGAACCATTACAAGGCTAAGTGTGTTTTACACACAAAGGTATGAGCTTCCCGTAACTCTACTAATTTTATTTAATGCACTTACTATATTAATGTGGGGGACGGTAAATGTAGATACACATATTTGGTACAAGTCTCATTTTATGATGTATTTTATCATAGCTTAAAATTTATAGACCTTTTGATAAAAAATTAAGTATCTAGTGGCACAATCTTGAATGGGCCTCTTGGATTTGTGCCTAATTTATGATTACACTTGATCTTATTGTGTATTTTTATAATTTGACATTGTTTTATCTTTCATGTTATAGGGATCATTGAGTGCTCATGGTATTCTCTATTTTTTGAGTCCTTAAACACTACCATTCATATAGGACACTAACTTTGTTACTAGTGTATTGAATATGACAGTAGTGTATTGCCTTAAATTTTTCCATATTTTCATATATTTCACTTTGAAATTGTTTTAAATGATCCAAATTCTTGTTCTATGATCTGATTTCATGTGCCACTCAGTATTAATAAAATAAAAATATTTCCCTATATATAAACATCTAGAGAATAGTATTATATTATCAATCAAGCCTCTCAATTAGCATATACATTCTTTTATTCAAAATCTAAAGGATTAAATTACATTCCAAATTTATAGATCTGAAGTATTATAAAATATCATTTCACACTTGCATTATTTATACAATGGTTTTAAATATTATAAATAACATATAGTTTTACAAATCACCATCACACAAATACAACTTGGAGGGGAAACTACATGTGAATCTGAGGCCCTCTTCAGTGTATATGGCTATGTAGGTAACACTTAATAATAATAGGGTTGTTAGGGTTAGCTTGACTCATGTCTAATCCATTTTTACTAATTCAAAATTGTGCAATTTCTAGGAGGAGATATAATTTTTATTATATGGGTTGATCATTCTTAATTTGATCACAAATATAGGAAGAAACATGAAACATTGCCCAAATCTCAACCCTTCTATTCATGACATCTTCACAGCCCAAAGGCTCACATTTACCATCTCATTGTGCTTATATCTTATTTTATGGCCCATCCTTATTATTATGATTATTTATATCACTTTTATCCAACATAATTCATAAAACATTATATACATATTACACTATTAGTTATAGATCTCCATCTAATATTTGTTTTCATAGAAACTAACATGCAGAGTAGGACACTAGTGTCAATGCTAGTGTCTAGTTTTGATGTTAGTGTCTATACCTCATAAATCCTCAAATATTTAAATATTTTAATATATAAGGGTCATTATAGTGTCTTAATTAACACTTTATGATATTATTTTAAAAATATGTCATATAATTAAAAGTAAAATACCAATCAATAACATTAAGTACTTTTAAAGCACACTTAAAACTTAATATAAAAACACCTCTTAAGAATTAAATATTTCCCTACTCTTATATATTTCCATATTAGTCATATTTGAGTCTTTATATATGTATAAATCATTTAAATAAAAACCCATTAGTATTATTTTTCAAGTTACAAGATAGATCACTACATGCACTTGTATATAGAATATTACAACATTGTGCACACATAAGAAAACACAAAAGGATAAATACATATGTATGAGACCCTATTAAGAGTATTATCTATGTAGGTAGTGCTCATTAATAGACCATAAATTAAGGTTAGTTCAACACCACTTGAGTCCACTAACCCCTATTTATCAAGTTTGCATGCCCTAATTAGGGAACCTAGGGTTTTAATCTACACACTGATATTGAAGACAAGTTTGAAAGATCCATATATACATTATACAAGGTGAAATTGACACAAAAATATTCACATGTGTAATTTCTAAAAAATACTTTATATTTCATGCAAGATAAAAGTGTCAAAATTATATAAAAGCATTGACACTAGTATCTTAATTAATAGAAGGATAATTTATAGAGTCTAATGAATGAATCATGATCATCAGTCTGACTATTTAGACACTTTCACTTCCCATATCCACCTTGTAATTAATAAACAATATTGGTATTATCTATTCTTTGTGATTATTTAATCAACTTATTTTTTTGGATTATTCTTTCCATATCTAGTAAATTTCCATAGTTCAACACTACAATTGAATATTATGAATCTTAATTATTTAATTCACATACTCTTAGGAATAAATTAGTGAATTTTATTAGGCTATTCCAAAATAAATCTTTCCCAAAAATATTTAAACATTTATTGAACCCAACCTCTAAGTCTTCTTATGCCAATCCTAGTTTTCCCTAGGATTTTTAGCCTTCTAGGGTTTTGAATTATTATGGTTACTCATATATTGAGTTTATTAATATGTATTCAACTAAGGTAGATTATTATAAAAATTAGTGTACCTATTTAAAATCTTAAAATTATTCTTATTTCACCTAAGATATATAAATTAAATACCCTATCCATTCTTGTTAATCATGAGAGTATCGATAATAAATATGAGTAACATAATAAAACAATGATCATATAAAATGATTCTAATCATGAATAAATTGAAACTCATGTGAAAAATTAAAATTACCAATTTTATCAAGATAAAGTAAAGTATATTTCCATGTTTCATAAGCATATTCATGAAAATCCTAAATATATTCAAAATATCCTCAATACTATATTTGGAAACTAAAAAATCTAAAAGCATTATTGAACAACAATTACCACATATTAATAAAAATATTGAAGATATTTGACATGACTATATATCACTAATCCTATAATCCCTCTCCTTAATTTCACTAGTGATTACTAACATTTAGTGAGGGCATCTGATATCTATTCCAACCATTGTTCCCTAAACACCAAACCATTAATGCTACATCCTCCATGGGAACAATAAATGTTTCAACCCAATTACTAATTTCAATGATAATATTAGCATAATTATTTTCATCCCATTTTGGGGCTTCACAAATATTAAATATTAATCCCAATAGGTATGCTATACAATCCATTCTCTAAGTTATTAAAGTTTTAGAAGATAGAGTTACCAATATTGAGAAAAATACTTCAAAGTCAACTGTTGATATTGATTCACAAGATGTATTTAATAATCCTCTTTCATCTAAGATGTCTTTTCACCCTTTTAAAACTAGTTTTATAGCACCAAATTTCACACTTTATGATGGAAAGGATGAACTTGAGCATCATCCTCACTATTTCTATGAATCATGCCTAAATTATGCTTCCAATGACAAACTTTTGACCAAATTATTTCTAAGAAGCCTACATGAATATGCTTTGATAAGGTTTTATGATCTACCAATATAATTATTAAAATCATTTAAACCTTTAGTGAATCAATTTTTAGCATATTTCTCTATCAAAATTACTTAAAATATGTCATATCCACAAATTTAAAAGATCAATAAAGGAATCAATGAGTCTATCAATGAATATGTTTTGAGGTACAAGATAGTGTTGACCAAAATGAAAAATCAAATGATAGATAAAGAGATTAAATATATCTTCAAGTGAATTTTGTTTGACCCATTACATGATTCTATTATCTTCAATAAATTTAAATATTTTGATGACTAATGCCATATTATTTTTTATCAATAAATGAAACTTATTTCATCAAATAAGCTTATGTATTCAGCCAACATGCTAACTACATCTAATACAAAGTTTCATATCAAGATAAGATATAATGAAAAACCTCCATAAGATAAGAAAGAATCAACAATAATGGTGAATATGATGTCACAAAAAAAATTCTCATCTTGTCAAATGTGCCTAAGAGACAATTTACATAATTACTTGATTCTCCATCTTTGTTACTTAATAAAATGGTGGAGTTTCATCTCACATTTCTCCCTCCTCCCATAGAGGTTGATACAATCCAACCTCTAAATAAATCACATGATGTTAATGCTTATTATGACTATTAATAATGTGTGGGACATTATAAAATAAACATTTTAATTTGAAACACAAGAATAAAGATTTCATAGATAGTGCAAAAAATGCATTTGATGGTTTTAAGGACTCATGATCACAACAAGGCAACCATAAAAATAAAAATATACTCATCAATCCATTACAATATCATTATAAATAAGTAATAAATGTGAAAATGGCATATAATTAACATCTTCCTCCACCACATTATGGTCACCCATTATATGGGATTATTATCACACTTAAATGTTAGATATCTCCTATGGTTTAGAGGCATTATATTACATTCAATCACAGTGAGATTTTTTATGATGATTTATATGTTTACCTATTATTTATAAGATCATATAATGATCATTAGCCTATACATAGTGTCATGGTTGATAATTTTTCTATTGAGAATGTATATACTATGACATTACTTTCACATTTTTGATATAAAAATGATTATTTATACCCTTAGACCAAGATGGTCAAATCATTCAATGGGAAGGCACAATAGGTGTTTGGTGTAATTTATTTACCTTTATAATTTGGTTGATCATGTAACCAAAACATTTTTAGTTATATCACATACATGAGTCTTGTATCTATTATTGGGATGAGCTTGGATTCATAATGTCTATGAAGTTACCCCCATATTATGTGGTTGTCTTATGTATATTCATTCCAAAGGGACCATTTCAAATAGTATGGACTTGTTACTAGTCCACTTGCAAAAAAAATATTGGAAATAAGTTTACATTATTCAAAATTTTCTAGTTCTAAATTCTCTTTAATATAATATGTGTGGAATAACACCAAATTATTACAATGCTCCTAGTCCTATTTATTTAGAATATATGAAAACTATTCTTGGTCTAAAACTCTCTTCAATCCTATTTATAGGCATAAGTCTAGATTATTTTAAATGGTCCTTCCAATAGGGTAATCATAGTTTTAGGAATTCAATATGTAAATCCATTATAGCAAGAATTTTTTTCTAAGATAATATATCATGAGTAAAAGGGTAATCAAAATGAAAGCCCATTTTATAAGTGACTGATACTTGAGATCATGTTCTATAAGAGGATAGATAGTGGACTCCATTAAGTTTGTATACACCTATTGTTAGGTTGTGGAGCTAAAACCTTCACTGATGCAGACATGGAAGAGGTTTCAGGAAGGTTACTGAGTGTTACTGTCACCGGCATCGGTTAGGCCAATCGACATCAGCAGGGTAGAGATAGAAGGCAACTGACATCGGTTAGAAGTCGGTCAGCGTTGGCACCCCCAAGGTAGATAGGGACTGACGTTGGTTACCTATGTGGTTCAGACTATGAATGTTATGGGAAGTTAGCTAACGAACAAAGTGTTTGCATGTCAAGAGCCAAATTTAGACTAGAAGCTACAGATCTAATTATTGTAATTAGGTGTCTAATTATTGTTTACATGAGATCTATTTAAGAGACTCATTGGTTGTATTGTAAACTCATGCTAGAGAGTAAAAGAGCAATAATATAAGCTCCTTCTGTGTGTGAGGTGAGCATGGTGTGTTCCTCCTAGTGCCACAGTACCAAGTGTGGGTGATGGATTAGAGAATCAATAGGGTTCTTCATGTATGTATGATCTTGGTCATCAGGTGAGCATGGCTACATTAGGAGATCTACATGGTAAGTAAGATCATTGATCTATAGGTGTATGTGTGTGCAAGGTCAAGGTTCACAGGTGTGCAAGATCAGATAGGACAACAACACAACAGGGAGCAGAATCAGGTGGGATCTACTTGGAGTATAGTGTGTACTTAGAGAGAGAGTAAAGAGGAAGGCAAGGAAGATCCTTCCATAATTAAGGTCTGTTGAGGTGCAAGTTGTTACATGTTCAGGGGAGATCTACTTGAATTATGTTTGTGTACTTGGAGTGCGTGGAGCATAGGTGTATTGGCAATAGTGGATACTAGCTGGTTGGAGGTGAACACCAACTCTGTGTTTGAGTTGGGTGTTGGGACCTAAGAGAGAGAGCTTTGAGGGAAGATTTACTGTTTATGCCTTAGAGGTGTGGGAGCCCTAGAGGTGTGTAAGGAAGAAGAATTGTGGTAGCCTTCTTTGTTGTATTTCCTTCTGAAAGAGTTTTAATACAAGTTGTGTATTGTCTCTCATATCATGTGTTATTTCTGAATTCTAGTTACTTGTGTATTCTAGTTAATTTCCACATGTTAAGTTGCTTGGTAATCAATTGTGTGCTTCTATTATATTTATCCCAACACGTGGTATCAGAGCTAAGGTTGCAGGGAGTGAGTTTTGTGTTTGGTTACAAATCACTCTCAGGGGTTTCTGATTGAGTGGGAGTAGAGCAATGGTAGATGAAAGTAAGCTAAGAATGGAGGAGTTGAAAATCACAGATGGTCACTTACGGTCCTATGGAAAGAAAGAACAGGTAAAAGAATATTGTTGGTTGGTAGCAGATCAACATGAAGGAACTAAAGATGTAGATGTTGTAGGTGTTGTTGCATAGGATGCTCTAGGAGGTTTCTTAGATAAAGTTGAATCTTGGATAATAGATTATGTTTCCTCTTTCCATGTAGCCCCAGGGAGAGGAACTGGTGAGCCTTGTCAGATTATTGGCAAAGGGGAAGTGAAGCTAAAATTATAGGTGGTCAACACATGGGTGTTGAAGGAGGTCATGTAGGTCCCAGGTTTGGAGATGTGGCTAATTTCTTTAGAAAAGTTGGGTGATGAGAGATGCACAAGAACTCTCATAACAGATGCTCTTGAATTAGCTGGTGGTAAGAAAATAGGTACTCTTTATCTACTTGTTTATATTATTGATTCTTCTTCTATTGCAGAGATGTGGCTTTGTAGGCTTGGTCACATGAGCAAGAAGGAGATGCATGTTCTTAAGCAGAAGATAGATATATTTGACAGGCTTAAGAACTGGAAAGCCTTGGTGTTTATGGAGGATATGGTGGACAAAGACCAATGGATGGGGCTGGATACTTCTGAGCAGGGTAGTTTGGACATGGGCTTGATTCAAAGGAGCTCATAGGTAAAAAGTCATCACTCACAAGTGAACACAGGTACTGGCATTGGTAGGAAAACTAACGTCAGTAGTAGGTAAGACTGATGTCGGTTAGGAGGATCGACGTCGGCAGGGTTGGTAGTCAGGACAGGCACATGGGAACTGATGTCGATCTAATGCAGACTATGTGGTGACTGAGGTCAGTCACTGTAATAGATTTTGGGTAGATATCAAGTTGTCAAGGAGTCTCAAATGCCCATATGGAGGATTGAAGGTGGTAAGTAAGCCTCAAATTCATTGTTCCTCTTCTTTATACTAGTTGCTAATTACAGAGTAGGAAGGATCCAAGAAATAGTGGGAGCATGGGAGGAATATGATGCAGAACCAAACAAGAGATTTGGTAGGGTTGCCAGCAGGTATGAAAGCATAGAGATGAATGGATACCTTAGTTGAAGAATAGAGAGAATGGACATGTGAGATAGAAGACTAGGGCATATGGTCTTGAGGAAGCTGTAGGACAGTGGTACAGGTTTTGACAAGTGGAGGACAAAGCATGGCTTTAGTCAATGTCAAGGTAACTACTATGGTTTTTCTTACTAGGTGGATGATGAGTCATGACATCATTCTATTGCTGTATGTGGATGGTATGCTAGCTAGTAGGTTTGTACATACAGGGTTTTCTTAAGCTAAGGTTAAGATTAGTTTAGTGGTTTGCT
>JARHVA010004564.1:895000-920000 GCA_037957365.1 Torreya grandis | reverse complement strand
ATTTAATATCAGAAATCATTATCAAATGATAAAATTAATTATCATAAACATTATCTTACTTAAGATTTATTGAACTGCACTACCTATCAACATTTTAGAGCTAAAAGTTTGAAGCATTATACAAATCAATTTGTGCTTACATTGTTTGTACCAAGGGTTGAAATAGAAGAAATAACATATAGTTACACGATCAAAATTCTAAAAACATACATATGATAAATAACTACATGTGATTTGAAGGACCTCTTAAGAGTATATGGCCATGTAGGTAACACTTAAAAATAATAGGGGTTGTTAGGATTAGACTGACTCATGTGTTAATCCCTTTTTAACAAATTAAAAGAGGTCAAGTGTAAGAGATATATGATTTTATTTATTGAATAAATTTTTTAAACATTATTACATATTATGAAAGATAAAATAGATGTACATGTGGTAGCACAACTCCAATGAATATTTTGTTTCATCGCTATAAAAATTTTGGACTAAACATTTGATGTGAAACTTGACACTTACATCAATGCTAGTGTTAATAACCAAACACAAGCATCCAAAAGGAAAAAAATGATCAAAAATATAGATCAAGAATAACAAACATCTTTATCACTATTTTGGGATGATTTCATATCATTGTCTCAGAACATAGTTAGATACATAACATGATATGTTCTCTTTACGATTTTGTTGTATACTATTTTATTGTGTTTAATACACATGGTTAAATAGGTAAATTTTCATTACTTGTAACATATTTATAAAATATAAATATTATAATATTTCATTTAAATCATTTTACATACTTATTTTATTTACCTATTGATACCATTTATCAAAAGCATTATGATGAGCCTAACATCTAGCTTGTTTAAACATAACCCAATATCTCAATATATGGTTTCTCCTTCTCTTCTAACAATAGTTTTTATAATTTTTATTTTTTAAATATAATTTTATGTATGGGAATATATTAACTAATGAAAATGATGAAAAATGTTATTGTTTGCCTTCCTTCCAAGGTAATGATAATTTTGAAAATCAGGGTCTCAAATGAAACTAGTGAAAATAATTGTCTTTCTCTAGTTTGTAATTATAAAAATGCAAGCATTGGTTTTTCCCCTACCTTATTTCCTTGGAAATATGAAAATAAAATTTAAAATTATTCAAACCCATTAATTTAAAATAAAATTATTGATTCATCTCCATGTTCAAATCCATTTTATGTATATTATTTGAAACCTATATAATATTTAAAATAATCCAAAATTCGTTACATGACAAGAATGATAATGTTGTACCAAATGTCTCTTTTTCATATAATGATATACCAAAATTAGAAAGTAGCATTGCATCATATCTAACTCCTTTGTTTTATTTCAAAGATTAAATCAAAGATTGAACTCCCTGTTGTATTAAAAATTAAATATAAAATGTTATTCCCCCATCCTTTACATTTTTTGCTCAAAAAATGTTTCAAATTTAGATAAAAAAAATGAAACCACATATTTTACTCCTATTTTATGCCCTGAAATTCCTTGTACCCAATAAATTGGCATTAACCTTCGTGATATCTAATATTATATAGTTGATTCTTTCGTAATAAATGCTCATTTACCTAATGTTTCCAAACCACATGTTGATTGTATCTTAAAATAAAATGAAGTTGGTAAAGATTTTATTATTACATTGCTCTATATGGATGGAAAATTACAACATCTAAGCACATATTCAAACTCTTTACCAACCACTCCTAATGATAGTCTATCTCTAATGACTACCATGGGGGATATCTAGCAATAAATAAATACTCTTAAGTTCTAAGGTTACTCTCATGAGGATATTTTTGTAGATGATATTTATGAATTATATATCACCTTAGTCTTGTACACTTGCAAAACTTAGACATTGGTTGTTCCTCTTAGTTATAGACCTTTGCCACTTTCAAAAGTCTCACATCTACTCTATCTTGTGCCCCTTGGCCTATATTTTATTCTATGTAATATTATGTTGATTACCTAGACCTTTTATCTTTACCATAATACTTAAAACATGCTTATCTTTTACTCCTAAAAGTTTTGAGCATGTACCTACTTTCATATCCCTAGGTTCTAGCATCCTAGATAGACACCTACATCAACATAGGTGTCTTGTTCTGTCAAAAGTGTTTAGTGCCCTAAAGTCATCTAATTTAAAAATTAAATGTATATTTATGGTCAATCTAAGTTATTTAATGTGAGTTACTTCTCCAAAGGGATTGATATAAATATAAGACTAGCACTCATTAATTTCTCACCTAAGAAACACCTAACATTCATACTGAAGAGCATTCAAAGAGAATTAAATTAAAAAAATGTTCCTTATTTATCCTTATCTACATATAGGTCATATGGAATAAACATATACAAGTATTAATTAATGAAGGAGTAACCTACAATCATAATTTTCCAAGTTCTAAGCTAGGTAAATATTTTACTTACCTTCCACATATTGCATGATTCACACACAAGACAACATATAGAGGATAACTACATCAATATGAGACCCTCTTCATAATATTGGTTATGTAGGTAACACTCATTGATAAAGGGGTATTTGGGGTCAACTTGACACCATGTTCCCACTAACCCATTTTTTCTTAAGGTCAATTTGAAAATGAAGAACTAGGGTTTTTTAATTTCATGAGGAGTGATTGTCCATGACCCAAATATCAATGCACTAGAGACAAGGTGAAGACAAACCCAAAAGCATCTAGGTGGTTGTATATTTTTCTATTAGGTTTCACATATGAAACCTACATAAATTTTAGGTAGTATCATTGATTTAACCATCGTAGGCTAATGTTAGTGTTCATGGATCTAGAAGCACTCAGTTAAAAATTTGGTGATTGTTCTATAATCCTCTTCTACTTTACTTCCTCACTATTGTAGATCCAAAACTATGTTAGCATCAAAATAAACTATGTATATTATTTCTTTGTCATTTCCATATCTAACATAGTTGTACTTACTATTTTTAGTATATCTTAGTTTAATAAACACAAAATATGTTATATCTAAGTTTATATCTAATTAGCCTACTATAGATATAGTTTATCACCCTTATACCTTAGGCTATCTATATCTTCTTACACCCTAAATAACCCAAATCTATATTATTAACATTAAAAATTTGATGAACTCAATTCGTATGAATGCAAACATTTTTGATCCCAAGGGTTTTCATTTAGGTAGGGCTTTAGATTGTTGTACTTTTTCATTTCCTACTTATATTATTTTGCATCTAATTTAGATGTAACCCTAGATTAGAATGTGTGATATTGAAAATAATTAAGATTCCTCTCCCACAACCTAAGATGTCCCAAACAAATGAGGGACCGAATCCCATGTGTCATGGTGATATAAATGTTGAGAATGAAAAAACAATTATGACATTATCATGAAAGAAGATTTTGATAATGAAAACATTGAGTCTAATTAAACCAATGCACATGAATAAATAGATCATGTGCAAGTTAAACCAATTACATTATTTCATGATCATATTTGTCAAAACCCTGAAGATCTTATTGAAATCCTATAAACTATTTTAGAATCTAAGAACATAAAAATCATAGATAACCAAATATGTCCATCTATTGATAGTGCTATTATAACTATGGGTCATACCCATATACCAAAAGCCCTCCCCCTCAACACATTACAACCTAATACTTATAATGGGGGCATGAGATAGGTATTTCTACCTTTGTTTCCTAAAAATACTATTACTACATATACCATGGGGATATAAAAATGTTTCAACTTAAATACCAGTTTCTATGCCTATTCAAGCCATGATTGCATCCCATTTGGTGACTACTCAGCTTGTTAATCTAAATCCTAATTGGTCCAAAATTAAAAAACTCCTTAAATTCATATATACATTTGGGGACAAAGTTACAAACATTGAATGAAACACTTTAAATTCTCCTCATGCTATTGATTACCAAGATGTGTTACATAAACCTCTTAAACTTGAGATATATTTACAACCTTTAGCAATTGGTTTCATTGCACCTAATTTCACATTTTATGATGGAAAGGTTGATATTGAATAGCATATTTTATCCTTTTATGCTACATGCCTTGAGCATGCCTCCAATGATAAACTCTTGACAAAATTATTTCCAAGAAGACTCAAGGACTATGATTTGAGGTGGTTCTGTGATTCACCTCTACAGTCTGTAAAAGCATTAAAACATATTATAGATCAATTTTTGGTACACTTCTCCATTATATTTTTAAAAAGGTTTCTTATGCTCAAATTCACAAAATAAAATAAGGAAAAATGAACCTATCAATGAATATGGCTTGAGGTAAAACACAATGTAAGGAAGATAAGGAGTTGCAAGACATATTCAATCAAAATTTTCTTGATCCTTTACATTATTCCATTGTTTTCAATAAGTTTAAATATTTTGATGACTTATTCCATGTTGTACAGGACCATGAAATGAATCTTATTTCATTTAATATGATCAAGTGTGTAGCAAACACACTAGCTACATATACATCTACTACCAAGTTATAAGTTAAAACCTCATAAGCCTAAAATTGAAACAACCACCATAGTTAACATAGTTTCATAGAAGCCTAATCAGCTTGTCTTATCTAATTCACTAGTGAAACAACTTACATGCTTACTTGAGTTTCTCAAGTTATTACTCCCATGGCTAGTTAAGTGTCATCTTATATCTCACCCTCATGCTATCGAGGTTGATATGAATAGACCTTAACCAAAAGGATATGATGAGAATGCTTAATGTGATAATCACCAGGGACTAGGACATTCAAAAAATAGTTTTTTTCACCTTGAAGCATAAGATATAAGACCTTACTAATGACCAAAAAATACACTTAATGATCCTCCCAAGGAACACGTTTTATAACATGGTGATAACCATAAATAGAAAATATTTTGAAATCCTTTACAAGACCATTCTATGAAAGAACTAGGAGTGCAAATGTCATATAATTCACATCCACCTCTATTACATTATATGTACTAGTTAGATGGGATTATTGGTACTTATACATAATATACACCTCATATGGTTTAAAAACCTTATATTAATTTTGATGACACTAAGATTAAAGATGTCGATTCTGATCTTCATTTTTTATTCATTCAAACATTCCTTGATCACCAACATATACACAGTGTTATGATTGATAATGGTGTAAGAGAAATCATTTGCACCATGACATTACTTATGCATCTGGTTTATACTCATCATAATTTTTATCCTTATATTAGATGAATAATAACATTCGATGGGACCTTCCAAAATGTTTTTGGTGACATTTACCTATATTTATAGGTCAGTCCCACACATGTGGTTACTACCTTTCAAGTTATACATTCCATGTGAATCTTTGATATACTATTAGGAAGACCTTGGATTCATATACTTTGAATATTACCTTATATAGTCAATGGGTATGTTAAATACATTCATGCCAATCAGGTAATTACAATTCCTATAATTCCATATGAGAAACCTCTTGAACAAGAAAAATTTATACCAAAACATCAAATTATCAAACCTATTAATGTTAATCCACCAAAAAAGGTAAGAAAGAGGCAATTCCATTTACTATGTAGAGAGTAATTGAGAGACCATTACATCATAGACATATAGTGGATTATATGAAATCTCCATCTTCTATTATTAACCTATTCGAACATCCCAAGAACCTAAACATGTTTCTACTATTATTATTCCAAATAAACCACTGATCATATAGAGATGGGATCCACAAACTTGTTGAGGTCAACATATCCTAATTTATGAAAAATTTGGACCCTTATTTCAAATTGTGAATATGTGTACATTTGGTATGTTTGTAGTTAATTTTTTATTTAAAGATCACCCATAGTAGGTTTAGTTAGCATTTTCATTCATGATTCTAGTGTCATATCACCTAAATTTCCTAACATTGGATCTCTATGTTTTAGGTTACAGGTCTAATGGAGTCTATTTAGAATGAGAAATGTTCAAGGTTCCATTTCTTAATGTTAATTTGATATTTTACTAACCTTTTATCTATTGAAAATAGATTGAAGTCATGTTTAATCATCTTGAAACCCTCATTCAAATTACCCTAGCTCAAGTCCCTTTGAATTAAATTTAAATTTGGTTGGAACAACTTACACAAGAAT
Source organism: Torreya grandis (assembly GCA_037957365.1). NCBI lineage: Eukaryota > Viridiplantae > Streptophyta > Pinopsida > Cupressales > Taxaceae > Torreya > Torreya grandis. The sequence continues at coordinate 913,802 of JARHVA010004564.1, read as the reverse complement.
GATTAATCATGCCATGAACTTAGTTTAATTTTTTCCCTAAGGTTTAGTCATGTTTATTAATATGACCAAACTTTAGTATAAATTTTTTATGTTTAGTCCCTTCATGTCCCAAGCCCCCATTGGTCCATTTTATTACCACATGTTTAATTAACTATTGGGTCCTTTTGGTATGTTTTAGACTTAAGCTAAAAGCCTTCTCCTAAGACTTTATGCCATGTCTTTTATTATGTGTGGGGTCCCCTTTATCATGTTTTAAAACCTATATTAATATTTTATCCTAAGTTTTATCATGTTTATCAACACAAATAAAACCATAGTCTAAAATATCTAACCTAAGTTCTCTTTATTTCCTAATCCTGACTTAACATTTTTTATTGTTTGTAAGATCGATGATATGTGTTTGCTAAAGTAGATTTGATCAGATAATGTACCCTTAATCAATGATGTACATCACTAAGGTAAGTTAATTCAATGATGTATGATTAGAGTTAGAAAGTCAAGCCATGGCCCTAAATTTAAAGTCCAAGCATGTCCTCAAATATTGAAGATATGTGGTTAGGTGTACACATTTTGATTGACAGTGCATAAAAATTCAAAGCTTCAACTAAGCCCCAAGATAGTGATAAGGTGACAAGGACATTCGACCTTGTGGATCAAGACCCAATGGAGCACATTGATCTGACAAATCAAGATTTGAAAATGCATAATGAAGGTTGAAAATTAAAGAATATTGAGAACAACCATGATGGTGAGAAGTGGTATAGCCACATACCATGAATTAAAATTTAAGAATATTCTAAATATCAATGATACATGCCTTGTATACACATTATGATCAATGATCTGTAACACAAAAGGTATAATCTAATATATCAATATCAATGGTGCACATTTTTTCAATCATAAAAGATTTAATGGTGTAAGATGGAGGTGATAATTCAAATAAGTAGGAACAAACATGATGGTGACAAGTGTCTCAACTACAAGGAAAGTCATAAAGTGACTAATAGAATTTGATCTTTTAGATCAAGATTAATGGTCAATGCTAATATATGTAAAAGAGAATCCAATGGTGTGAGATCAAGGTAGAATTTTAAAAATATAATGGTCACTTTTTAATATTAATGAGAAGAGTGCTGTGAAAATTCCATAAGCATGCTAAGAAGCTCATCATTTGAACTAGTTGTTGCCATTAAATCACTAAAAAGACCTTCAAAAGAGCCCTAGCATGTATCAAAGCCTTAATTAAACCATGTATTGATCATAATCAAGCCTAAGAGAGTTGACTATCATCTATGCAAGATGAATTCAATATGAAACCAAAGTGTAGACCACTAGTGATCAATTTGGATAAATTCACAACCATTATGGGAAATTGCAAAAATTCCCTACTATACAGCATCTTTGGGTAATAAAAAATTATGTCAACATCACTATGCATGAAGAGCTTAAGCCATGGATTGTTACTCTACAAAAGGAAGAGGAGAAAGGAATGACTACCCCAAGAGCATCAAGTGGAGTAAAAATAGAAGCCCTAGATCCAAAAGTGACTCAATCATCAATGGGGGTTCAATTTAATGCAAAGACCACTAGCTTGGAAAGAGTGATAGGAAAGAAGGCCATGAATGTTGGAGAAGAATTCACCTTTCAAAAAGTGGAACCATTCACTAGTTTGACTCTAGTGGAAGGACAAAGGCCTAGTGAGGTTCATATCTTTAAAGAGGATAATTGAAGCTAGCTCAAACATTATTTGATCAATTGTAGGCTGTCATCAAAGGCATAAGTTAAAAATAGAATAAGTTAGAAGAGATTTTCATCTTGTTAATCTAGGAAGATAGCTTCAAGCTATTTTAGGACACCATAATTGAATTATTCAATTCCATAAATTTAGTCAAACCAAACAAGAGACAATAAGTAAAATTCCATGGCTACAACCCCAGTTGGCCAATGGTAGGCTACTAGTTATTAAGTAAAGTATTTTATTGAATCCTTAACATAGAACCAAATCCCTAAATTCAGAATAGTCAGCTTAGCCCATCTAAACATGGCTATGGATATATCAGCAAATAAGATCAAAGCCTAGAGTAGCTAGTCCAAGTAGATGGAGGACATTTATAAGGACCCTAAATATTAGGAAGATAAGATGTTACACATATTGGATAGCTTAATCAAAGAGCCCACCTCATTTATTCCTTTGGGCCTTATCATTGATGAGGATTTCAATCATATAAATTATCAATCCATGCAGCAAGGAACCAAAGCCAAGGAAAGATAGGGGTTGATAATAAGAAGATCATGGGCCTATTGTTGTCATCTAAGGATAAGATATGAGATTCAAGGAGCATTAAATAGGCCTTGGAAAGAACTAAAAAAGACCTCAATAACCTTGGAGATCAAGAAAGAGAGTTGTTCATGAGACCCATTATTGACCTCCAGCTAATCAATGAGCAACATTATAGAATGAATATCCTACAAGGAAGGTAAAAGGATATAGCAGCACCTAGGTCCCAAAGTTAGTTGGATTAGGAATATTCTTTTGCAACTAGCATTGTATGTTTTTCAAATGGAAAATTCTTTTTTTTAAAGGCATGTATAGCTTGTAAAGTGCATTGCCTATAGATTAGTATATTAGAAAAGGTCATTTGTTCTAGAATGTAACATAAAGGATAACTATCCTATACACATATTCAAATGTAATTTTTCATTACTGACTGATATACATCATGAATTATCTATAATGAGGTATTGGCAATTGTAAAAGGAGAGAGCTTTTGGAGCCAAAAACTGTTTTGTAACTTTTGAGAAAATTAATACAAATCAATTAGTTCTATAAAGTTTGTCCATTTTTTTTGTGTGAATTTCTATTATGGTTTCTCTCTCATTTATCTATTCCAAATCTCATATTTGAATGGTTCTTGTGAATTCTAGATATGCATCTTTAACTATAGATTTGCTAATTTTTGCTTATGCTAGATTAGTTGAAAGTTCTAAGTTTTACTTCATTTTCTCTACCTTTATTAAATATGTGATAATGTTTTTTACTTGCATTGGATAATCTTTAAAAGTAAATCTGATCTTTATTTGCACTATTTCATACTATCCTTAGATATCTACATAATGTGTGATAGGATTTGAACATATTTTTCTTCATGTCATATATTGGTTAAATGCATGTTCAGATGGAACTTGAACTTTGTCATGATGTTTGTGTTAAAGATTAGTAATGTATCCCTTATTTTCCCTACCTTTATTTTTACTCCTTTTCAATCGATTTACCTTAGAATAACTTCATTTTTAATATTCATCTTGGTTTAGATTTAGACTTAGGTCTAATCATTATTAACTTTAATTAGCATAGATTACTTTCATTTTCTTAAAGATCAACTTCAGGACATTGTGGCTCAAAACCACCAACAAATATAAATTTGTGGAAGAGTTCATTTAATCTACCTCTAATCCACCAAAGAAAGCAAGATTATCACAACATGCAACTCATGAAATTAACTCTCTGAGTTCATATATGAGAAGTGTTTATTGAACACTAAGAACAACCTATGATACACTTTTAGTCATCAACAAAACCCCTATTCATTCTATTTTTAGTTCACAACCTTAGAGTCATATTATACATAAATAGAGAATCATAAACACTATAATGATATATATTTCACCTATACATGCTCCTTTTAATTACCAAAAACTCTTTGAAATAGGTTTTGAGAGAGGAGATACCTATGATAATTCTATGGATGAGATCATAGGATAATGTTTCCTCCTCATAGATTCCAAAAATACCAAAAAAATTCAAAAACATTCAAAAATCAAATAACATTTCTGGCACCTACATATTCTATTATCTCCTTGGCATCTATGTGTTAGTTCCATGTTGATGGATGGCATATTAGTTACTCATGCATATACATATATGTCACACTTTAACTTAAGTGTGATACATGCATACATAGATACAATATCTATTCCTATTTTAGATGTTGGACCTTCCCTCTACTTATTTCATATGGACATTGAGGGTATCCACTTCTATAATCATGATACTTCTAGGTTATATCATTATATGATTACTTTATATTATCATATATTGAGATCATATATGTACTTACACATGACTTTATCCATGATTATATTTTATAGAGGTTACTTGATATGATATGCACTTGACATTTATTAATAACACATTTGATCTATGAGCTACTATGTTATGTCTATGACTGTTGATTACGATTTCCTTTATGTGCTTCCTTGAGTGTCTTACCTAGTTATTGTCTTGCTTGTTTAAGTATTTGAATCTGATCTTTTTTTTAAACACTCATGCCTATGTGTGCTTTATTTTAGCATTTTAATATGTCATTGTTTATTATATGGACATTTAAATATGTCATCCCCTTTTTTTTTAAATTAGACTAAGTCATCTCCCTTTGATTTTGTTACATTTGAATATGCCTTTTGATTATGTTTTCCTAGGACTATTGTATGTTGACTTAATTTTGAGTAATCTTATGTGTGTGCTTGTTTTATTTTCTAGATTTTACTATTACTATCTAGATGTTGCCATGATCTTTTTCATGCATCTTAGGCCTTCATATGATCACATTGGTTTATATGATTGAATACCACATTTAACTAGACATGATCTTCTATATGCTACATGGTTTCATTCCTAGATTTTCTAGTTGTCTTATCCTTTTGAGGTAAGGTAACTACCAATTTTTATTCTTCCCTCACCTCAAAATGGGGTCATATCAATGGGGGTATGTCATACATTTTTTCACATTTTAAATAATTTTTGGTTCAAGTTGGGACATGTTTTGGAAACATGTTATCCACACTTATTAGTATTTGGCACTTACATTAATTTTCACATGTAGTGGGGACATGCCATATATGCATAGATTCTACACATTCACAATTTTATGTTTCAATGGGGGAATCATCTGGAAGCATGATCCTCCACACTTATTAAATATTCAACATACCTAGATTCAATGGGGGAATATTTTGGAAACATGTTCTCCACATTAACAAATATTTTAGTTTTTATATTTATCCATATATAGTGGGGACATGCTTTAGAATCATGTTCTCCACACTTACATAGATTTTAAATTATCCAAAGCACATAGTTATATAATTTATATGCATAATTATGGTACAATTATATACATTCTTACCATTGTTATACACAGTTTTAGTATGAGACATATCTAAGGTTTTTATGTTATGTAATGTGAACCTAATATTATAAAATCAAAATTAGTTTTATATTTTAAAACACTCTTAGGTATTTTCATCACCCACAAGGTTGGAATTTTACAAATTGTATTAAGCCAATTTACTATGGTAGTTGGTCCACTTTTACTATGGTTAAGGTGACCAAATCACTCAATCTTGCCAAATTTTTAAGTTGAAATTGATTGTATCATCTAGCTGCACTAGTTTGATATTATGAGTTAAATGTGTTCACTTATGCTCACCATGTTATAATTATGATTGGGTTGCATGGTTGAGTTAATCTTAACTATCATGTGGAAACTCACCTTTTCTCCAAGGTTGGAGGAATTTGCCTTCCTATCTCTCTATATCCTTAGACATATGAACGTTCAAGATTTATTTATATTTGACCTATTATTAGTTTTATATACTCACAATGATATATCTTTAAAATAAACTTGATAATAAGAAATGAAGTTACATCAATACACAAGTCTACTTCTAATCCTTTCTCTTCCAATTTAAATCTTTTCAATACTTTTAATTTTAGATTATATTCACTAATTTTCTACTATAACATGCTCTTGGTTATACTCTAGTCACTAGAAAACACTTAAGATAGACTCAAGCAAAGGTGAGGTGTGTTATAAACAGCCAAGTATACATTTATTCTCCTTTAAACTAGAGATTTCATTTCTATATTAAAGGGGGGACAAATGTATATGATATTTATGGATTATATACCACCTCAATCTTATAAACTTGGAAAAATCAAACCTTGGTTATTCCTTTCATGTGTATACCTTTTCCACCTTCATAAGTCTCACATCTACTCTATCTTATTCCCCTTTCCCTATCACTTGGTTTGACCAATTTTATGTTGATGAACTAGATCTATAAAAAATACTTAAAAACTACTTATTTTCCACTTCTATAAGTTTTGAGCACGTACATACTTACTTGTTACCTAGATACTAGCATCTTGGGTAGACACGAATGTCAATGTAGGTGTCATGTTTCAATGCAAGTGTCTAGTGCCTTAAAACAATATAATTTTCAAATGAAAAATATTTGAATACTTAGCATAAGTTCTTTAATGTGAGTTACTTCTCCAAAGGGATATATATAAATCTAAGATCAACCCTAATTCATTATTCACCTATGAAAAACCTATGATTCATACCAAATATGATTCAAATATTATTAAATTAAACAAATATTCCATTTATATTTATATTTTGAAATCACTCATAAGGACATCACATCTATAGGTATTAAGTTCTAAAGGACTACCTATGAGCCTGATTTGCTAGGTTACAAGCTAGGTCATTATTGTACTTAATTTCCATATATTACATGATTCACACACAAGCCAACACATAGGGAATAAATTCATCACTTTGAGTCCCTTTTCAAATTATTTTCTATGTAGGCAACACTTATTTACTAAGGGGTCTTTGGGGTTAAATCGACATCATGTGCCCACTAGCCCATTTTTCCCCAAGGTCATTATGAAAAATAAGAACTAGGATTTTAAAATTTAATGAAGATTGATATTCCATGACCAAAATATGAATACACTAGAGGTAAGGTGAATAAAAATCTATAAGTATCTAGCTAGTTGCATCATTTTCTAGTAAGTATTCTATATAAGACACCTAAATCATGATCAAACAGTAGTGTCAACATAACCACCCCAAGATGATGCTAGTGTTTGTGAATCCTTAATCACTTAATATATAATATATTAAATGTTATATAATCCTCTTATATTTTGATTCTTTCATTTTCAAAATCCATATCTTGTGTTAGCATCAAAACTAGCTAAGTACATTGTTTCTTTGTCATTTTGATATCTAGCATAGTTAAATATACTATTTTTAGCCTAACTCAGTTTAATGAATTCAACATATGTTATATCTAAGTTTGTTATCTAATTATACTACTATAGAGATAGTTTTTCAAACATATATCTTAGGCTATCTCTATCCCCTTTAACCATTGACAACCCCAGTCTATATTTTTAGGGTTAAACAACTTTTAATGATAATATCCTAGAGGATAAACCACTTACTTGAGATGTTTTTTATTAACCATATCCTTCCATCTTTGTCATGCCTATGTTATCTTCAATTTATGGTAAATTATATCCTAAAAATAATTTTAAATAGTATATACACACTTTTAAGCATTTGAATATATATGGGTGTGTGTTATTAAAAGATTTCCATAGAAGTTTAGCTCAAGAGGCTCTTGATTGGTTGAAAACACTCCAAAATGGTTTTTTTTATCAAGATTTTAAAAACTTCAGGATGTATTATTATATAATTTCCATAATCACACATCACAAAAGCTAACATGGGAACATTTTCATGCCTTAAATTAAAATGAGGATGAATTCCCTGAAGACTATGCCATTAGATTTAAGTATATTTTGTAGTCTTTAAACTACACCCCCTCAAATTTTGAAGTAAAATTCATATTCAAAATATGTCTTTTTTATCCACTTAGATAGAAATAATTTCATAATATGTTTTCTTCATTTGATATTCTATATTTGGATGTGCATTCACATACATGTGCTTTGATAAATACCAAAATAGAGTTACCTAATTTCCCACCTAAACACAAACATGTTACAAATAATTTTCCTAAATCATAGTAGAAAACTAAGAAGGGTAAGGAACCACTTCAAAAATTTGTCAAAAAACATAAATACCTACTTATTAATAAACATAAAATGTTTTACACAAATAAAAATATCACACATATAAAGTACCTGATATAGTAAAACCATATGCCTATACAAAAATATGACCACTTCAGTTTGATTGGTTGCATGATATACCACATGTAAAATTGTATTGAATATTAGATAAATAGATCACAAACCTTCATCAAAATTAATAACATAAACAAAAAATATTTGAAAAGGTGAAAGTAAAACCTTTTTAACTTACCATGGTATTAATGGGCATCGAGATAATGATCATTTTTCTCTCAAGGAAAAATTACATAACTTCTCGATCAAGGAATCATTACCTTTTAGAAAGACACATAAAGATATATTTTCCCTAATTATTATATAAGATATTATAAGAGGGTAAAGACATCCCATTCCACTCCTTTCAAGTAATATGTGGTCCATTGACCTTCAGAGTATTCAATCACTAGTTGAAGTCCTTATCCTAGTGTACCCTCTACCAAGACTAATCTATCCCACACTGATCCTATAAAGTAACAATTTGTTGATCAATAACTTGATGGAGGGACATGTGTAAGAAGAAAGGAATCATATTTAACAAATCCTACTCAAAAATTTGCACACTAGATTTAGGTACCAAAATTGGCATGTAAAGATATAAATCAAATAAATACATGTGATATGTTTATAGATACGTTAGTTATAGTGACAAAAACAAAATAAATAATTCTATTACCAAATGATTATTATAGTCAATTTTTCCTATTTCCAAATTTATTTCATGGCATATAATGATTGCCTCATTATTAAAACATAACCTAATTAATTCTTTACCATAACACTATATAAAATTACTGTAGACAAATAATCATTATACAAACAAAAAAAAATAAAATAATTTATTAATAAGAACACACATCCATTAAAATCTAAATATACCATGTGAACATCATCATATAAATATAAAAATGGTGTAAATATTACACAATATAAAATCATCAGTCTATGTTTAGAGAATATCCCTATGTATATACTCTTCATCACTATTTATAACAATAACCCTAACATCTCTCTTGATAAATGCTCTTAGGTCCTACCTAGACCCATGTGCCTGAAATAACTCATATAATATCTCCTCAAAGGCACCCAACTAACACAATGTTTTCTCATTCTTGTATTACAGGGAATCATGTCAATCTATCAATACTTATGTGATATTTATAACACTTTACTCATGGGAACTCTATCACTCAACCTCTACACATAGACCATCTTGCTTAGTTGTAAATTATGATAAGTTTTCACCACTTTGGTCATTAGATGGAACAAAAAATCATGTAAATTCATGATGTCTAATAATATTTCAACAAATATCTCTCTAGTTATATCCATAGGCACACTTGATAAGGTTCTATACCATGGGATCTACCTTGGTGTCTCACTCCTCATTGCATGCAACTTGTAAAACCAAATACAAATCATCAACATTTACGACATAAAATGATATATAAATAAAATAAAAAATAGAACAAGGTAATTGCATGTGTATATAATATCAAACACATATATATGATGTTCTCCCATAGGAATTACATCACCTCCATTTCTTCCTCCACCTCCTTTTGCTACAAGTATCATACCTGGTAGGGAAATAAAAAATGAAAATAATAATAGACAATAGATGGCTACTCACCATTGTGTATAAAGATACATACATTTCACATCATCTCATTTAATTATTAGTATGACATGTACTCTATCATTACTTGGTCAAGGTTCTAGATTAGCAAGTGCCAGACTTTGTATATCATTGGGCTTATATACACTCTTAACTATATAGTGTCATAGATATGGATTTGATGGCATTATTTCTCTATACCTAATTTTTAATGCACATTATAATACTAAAATATATCATAAACACTAGTATATTATTCCACTAACCAAATTCTCATTCAGATCCTTTATAGCTCATACCCATCCTTGATCCACCAAACAAATGTCCTATATGGATTCCATGTGATTTGATTAGTTATTAGATGACCTAAAATGTATAGATACGCCATCATGGTATATAATATATAATGAGGGAGTACCCATCATGGAATAAATACTTGAGGGCGAACCACCCTACTAAGGGTCCACCAATTGGTCTCACTATGTTAATATGCTCATATACCCAAACATGTGATAGGTATTATCACTAATACTACCACCAAAACTCTCCAAATAGAGTCAATACAAATCTTTATATAAATGGGCCAATACCATATAACCCAAAAAATGTCTCCTAACTTATTATTTAATATGATAGACAATATGATACATGTGATATGAAATCACCATAGTCCCACCCTCTACTACCACAAATGATACTAGTAGTACACAAGTAAATTTTCATAGCCACATAATGTCACCTCTAATAATACTATCTATATTAATCATGTTACTCGAATATTCATCTATGACACTTTTTCCATTGAAATAAATATGGGACCATTGAATATAGCCATGACTACCATCCATTTAATATGTTCTCTCTCACCCCTAATTTTTATCCGAAATATATAATAAACATCTTGTAGTGTGACTATCATCTACCTTATAAGGACCTAAAAATTACAAGTATAAGGATTACACTTCTCATCTAATGATGTAATAATATGGATATTATATGTAATCTTAGTCAAGCCACATATCCCAACCCTACGTATTCAATAACATCCTAATTGGTTGCATCCAAACCTAATTATAAAATGGTGGGAAAATGTATCTCATGTCATAAATACTATATATTCACATCCTTCTACAAAAAAACAATGATAAAAAGCAAGTTTTAGTTAATACAATTCTAATAAGAAAAAACTTATCTATTGTTGACAATTCAAAAATATAGTTGGACATTAGCATTGGATAGTTATGTTTAGTTGAGCCACATGCATTAGATTTTTTTGTCCAAATTTAGACACTAATGTCATCAAACTCAATTTACTATCCAAGATGTTGATGGGAGTGCCCTCTGACTTAAAAAGACAAAATAATTACTAAATTTAATAAAATTTGAAAAAAACAAAAGTTACCAAATAAACTATAAAAATGTATGATTGCCATATAAATAAAGTCTTGGATAGCTATGGATGTTTGAGGAACATATAATCATAAAATTTTTGGTGATCTCTCATGCATCATTTAAAAAAAAATTCTAGTGATCACATTTCTAAAAGGTTTTAAAAAAATAATGTGGAAATTTGTGTTCAAAACTCAAAATATATAGCATGTATTTTTTTAGTGGTAAACATTCCAAAGGCCCATATCTTTAGCATGGGTTGTCTAAATTAAAAACTTCAAGTTACATTAGGATCTATACTATGAGCTCTTCCACATTATACTAATTTAAAAAAAAAATTGTGAGAAACAAAAAATCACCTATATTACTTTATTATACATAAACATCTTTCAAATTTATGTATATTATTAATGTTATATTACATTCCCACTTACAAAATTCTTAAATCATATCATTAATACATAATCAAATTTGACACACTCAGTATATATACATCATATCCTATACATCTTTTTATGATATGTTGCCTATTATATTTTATCCCCCTCACCTCAAAATGGGAACATATCAGTGGGGGCATGTCAGACATGCATGATTTCCTCATTTTCCTAGTTTTATATTTTAGTGGGGGCATGTCAAAAAGGCATGTCCTCCATAGTTATTTATTACTTAAAATATCTAGATTATAGTGTGTACATATTATGTAACATCTTCTCGATGTTTACAATAGTTATCAGATTCTCTAGAGTTAGTGGGGGCATGTTATAAAAACATTCCCTTCAAACTTCTAATTTTTTTTATTTTATACATATTTTATTCACAATATATAGTCCATAGATATATTTTGGTCAATATTTTATACCTTGGTAGTATCACTATACAAATATTACACAATAATGGTGTGTATGCTATGAAAAATGTAATAATCTATTCATAATACATAATTTTATACTCAATATGACAAGGGTCATGAAGAAGATTTCATTTCTTATTTTTATCCAAACACTAAATTATATTATATATTCACTAAATTACTATGGAATATCACTATATCATGGAGTGTATTTATATTATGTAATGTCACTATATCATGTAATATTATTATATTGTGCATTGTATCATACCCAAAATGGACTATTATGGATCGTTATCGATCTAATCTATCTATAGTAGTTGGTTCACTTTTATAGGTTATATTTGATTTAATAATTCAACCTCCCCAGATTTATTAGTTGGGTTTGATTAAATCACTCAAATTAACCATATTTATAAGTTGACTTGATTAAATCACTCAACCTCACCATATTATGTTATATATGATGAGTTTTATTAAATCACTCACCCTAGATCGGATCATATATGTTTGTCGTTGAGTTGTGTTGGATGATATGTAGTAATCTCAATGCCCATAAAAATACTACACCTATATCTAGTTGGGGGAATGACTACTTCCTAAATATTCTTATTATAAACATGTCACCTCTAACGTGTAACCCGATTGATCGCTTGTAAACTCATTAATTTTCCTAGCCAAAATATGGATGAGGTATAAAATTCATTTTAACTTCTCTAGTCTCTAGAGGGGAGCTAACAATTCTTTAATTGTCACTATGTGATATATACATAAGTGTAATATATCCATGTTCTTTATTAATTTTCTATGCTTATCATTATTTCTCATATATATATATATATATATATATATATATATATATATATATATATATATATAGTAACTAATTTGTGACATTATCTTTAGTTATAGGTAATATTCAAACAAGAAGGTTCAAAGAGAGTTTAATTAAAGGTAAGGTGTGTTATACACACTAAGGTACATAGGTTTTTTTCCTTTAAATTATTATGTTTTTAATAGATTTTGAAGTTATAGGCTTGCTGATAGAGAGTTAGACATTCAATGATATTGCATTGCATAGAACTCTTTGGTTATGTTTATTTTTATTTATTTGATCTTCCCCTTTGTGCCTATGTGTTGTCTAAATTTCCTTTTATCTAATGTATTCAAGGTATCCTTTCCTCTATTTATATCATCTCTATTTTTTTATGCTATGGACACATACATCTAGGTTAAAAACCTACATTGATGCAAGTGTCCTAACTTATCTTTTAATCATTTTCTTTACTTTTCACCTTGTGATAGTTTATTAGTCTCATATGTTAATTCTATTTTAATATTTTTATGGGACACTAGCTCATAATTCAAAATTGATATATCCCTATTTATATAAACTATCACATAGTTCATATCATCAAGTATTTTCAAACAAAAACCTCAATTAACATGTACTATATTTTATTTAAGGGATATTAAATGCACCACCTATCAAATTGATAGAACTAAAAGGCTGAAGTATTATAAAAATAAATTTTCACTTACATTGCTTGTCCCAAGGGTTTTAATAGGAGAAATATGATACATTTTCATGATTACCATTCCATAGACATAACTAGGAGGGAGAAACACATGTGAGTCTGACAACCTCTTCATAGTATATGGCTAAGTAGGTATCACTTATGAACAACAAGGGTTTCTAGATTTAGTATGACTCATGTACTAACCCATTTTTACCAAATTTTAGGAGCTCAAGGGAAATATATCTAGGGTTTTTTATATTTTTTTATGACTCTTCACATATTTTTTATATTAGTAAGAATAAAATATACCTAGATATCATAGAATAGCTCCAGTGAAGATTTGATTTCATTACTATACACATTTTAGACTAGACACCTATGGTAAAACCTAAAACTTGCATAAATTCTAGTGTCAAGAAATAGACGGAAGCATCTAGGAGGTAAAAATGGTCAAAAACATAGAGAGAGCATAAGATAGAACCTAATCACTATCCCAATACAATTCCAGATCATTGTCTCAGGCTAGAGTAAGATACACAACAAGATATGTTATATTTACCTTTATGTTATATAGTATTTTACTATATTTATTATAATGTTTAAATAGGTAAATTTACATTATTGGTCACATATTTATAAATTATTAATATTTTAATATTTCATTAAAATAATTTTTCTTGCTTATTATGTTTATCTATTAATATCATATAGCATTAAAAAAAATGCAAAGGGGAAACATGGTTGCATAGAAAAACATGTGTATTCTATCCTTGAAATATTTTATTTCAAGAATTTCAATTAATCATATTTATATAATTAATTAATTAATTAAACTTTAACATGATCTTGATTATAGGTAATATAAACATAAAACAAAATCAAATAGGTTTCAAACAAAAAGAAGGTGTTCAATACACACCATAGTACACTTTTATGTCATTTAACCTAGAAATTTTATCCTTATGAATGACTATATTAGATGTAGATAATAAATATATATTTAATATGATAATATAGTCTTTCACACTTTAAAAATAATCACTCAAGGATCATAACTTCTATTCATGACCTCTTCACATCTTATAACCTCACATTCACCATCTCATGGTGCCTAAATGTTTATGTTATTAACCAACCATGTTATTATAATTATTTAGATCACATGTATCCCATAAACACCTAAAATGTGATATAAATATTACAATATTAGTTACATATCTTCATCTAGTATATGTTCTCTTGGACACTAACATCTAGAGTAGGACACTATCATTAGAATTAGTGTCTAGTTATGACTCCAGTCTTCATACCTCATAAAATATCAAATTTGAAACTATTTTAGCATTTTATGGTTGGAAAAGGTATCTTAATTAACCCTCCACAAGACTCATTTAAAAATAAGTATTATAAATAAAATTAAAATATTCATCATTATCATCAAGTAATTTTTAATCACACATAACACTTACTAAACAAAAGCACCTCTCAAGCATTTAATAATAACATATTATTCTATATTTACATACCAGTCATAGGTTTATTATTTATATAGTTTTGAATAAATCAAAAAAATAACCCATGATTAGCTTTTTTCATGTTTAAATCTAGATCACTACATGGACTCACATATAACATAATACACCATTTTACACATATAATCCCACACATAGGGAGAACTACATATGTCTAAGTCCCTATTTAAAGAATCAGATATGTGGGTAGTAATCATTGATATAAGGGTCTTTGAGGTCATATTAAATTTATATCATCCCAATAACCCCTATTTTACAAAATCACATGCCCTAATCAAATTACCTAAGTTTTTTTACTACACATTGATATTGAATACATGTACGAAAGATACAAATATATAATCAAGAAAGAGATAATGACATGTAATGATCATAGGTGTAATTTATAGAAAATATTTCAAATTTCATACAAGATAGAATCATCAAAATTGAATAGAAGCATCCTTAATAATGTCCTAAATATTAAATAAGTGTCCACACTAAAAAAGGCTACTGTACAAAACCTAATAAATCAATCTTATGAATCAATTTGATCATTTCCACATATGCACTTCTTAGATCCACCTGGACATAAATAAACAAGATACTTATTATCTCTTCTTCATGTTTACATAATCATAGTATTATTTTACATTATAATTTCCATATTAACTAAATGTCCATAGTTTAACATTGTAATTAAATTTTTTGAATATGAATTATTTAATTGGCCTGATCTTAGGAATAAATTAGTGAATTTGATTAGGATATTCTCCCCCTCCCATAAATCTTTCCCAAAAAGGGTTAAACATACATTCATCTTCAAAACATGATGGTTCAAAATTAGCTTATCTAAATAAAGCATAATTTACCATATCACATATTGGACATTTTTCATGTTCTTGACTTATTGTATTCTGATAAATTTCACTCAGGCCTCTTACCTTCATTGAATAAATAATGCTTGAAGATTTAATTTAACATAAAATTGAATAGCTATATGAGGATTTTCTTTATGGAATTGTAACAATTGGATTTGAAGTACTATTGGGATGCTCATCAAAAATATCATCATGAATACCATCACTAAAAATATATTTAGACTTGTTAATATGGAATTTATCTTTATTCTAACCATACATTACTCCTTTATAGAAAATAACATATCTTAACACAAAAATAATTTTAGTGATGATTATATAGCTTATAGGATTTTCTTTTTTCACTATAGCCAATAAAAATATAGGACTCACTCTTTGGATCTAACTTTTTTTTTTAATCAACTATATTAACATAGGTTAAACAACCCAAAAAAATTGAGATATTTGACATTAATCTTATTTTCATACAATGCTTCATATGTAGTCATCTTTTAAAGTGCATTAGTGTAGCTAAAATTATGAATATATACTGCTATAGAAACTACAACACCCCAAAAAGAGTTCCTCAATCCCTTTGTTTGGAACATGATCCTTACCATTTAAACCACTATATTATTATTCCTTTTAGGTACACCATTTTTTAAGGAAAGGTAGACAATTGTTATTTGATTCCATTAAAATCATAATAATCCATAAATATTTTGAATAAAATTCACCTCCATTTCAATTTCTTAATCACTTTAAACTATAATCACGTTGATTCTCTACAAGGGATGTAAATCTCTTCAAAAAAATTAATGAAATATGATGAATTAATAAAAATATTTTTTTGCATAGTACCATAAATATCAAAGTGAATAAATTGAATTGGATGATAAGCCCTATATACACTACCATTTAGAAACTTTTCTCTTGCATGATTTTTTTAGCATAACCTTCATAAGCCTCTTTGTGTTCTCCAACCATTGGAAAACCATAAACCAATTATTGTGATGTTAGTAACTCCAAATTTTTAAAATTCAAATGTGGGTACTTGAGATACTATAGAAACCACCTTGATATCAATGGAATTTACCATATTATTTTATTTTTCATTAATGATTATTTCGCTTCATTTATAAAAATTAAAGTACATAATTACTTTAACATAGTAAATCAAACTCATATTATTCAAGCTAATATAAACATTGATTTAATACAATCAATTCTAATGTAGAAATTAGTCCCTTCGAGTCTTAATGATATAAAAATACATAATATAAGTCCCAAGTATAATATCAGATGTATAACACTATAAATTAGCATCAGATTAAAATTTCAATTAATTAAAATACCATGTAATCATACTAAATCAGTTTCAACTATACATTTCAACCAAATACTACATTACGCACTTAATAATTTCCAAAACCATTATTGATATCAAAAACATAATATTATCCACATACACTACCATCAATTACAATAAATGGGTGCATTCATTATTCAACATCTCAATGAGACATTTAAAATATATTTATAAAATAGCTATGAGTAAATAATTGTTATTGGTTTTGATAAGTGATAAGGATGGAGAGCATCATCTAGGTGTTTTTTTTCAAATCATAGACCCATAGTCTCCCACACACATCCCCACTCAAAGTGGAGCTTAAATTCATGAAGGGATATATATTGGTGTTTTGGACATCAAGAACCAATTTAAAATAGTGTGAAAATACAATAACTATTACATGCATCAATCATACATACCATGCATAAACCTTTATGTGATGTGACTCCAATTGAACATGTAAACTAGAAAGTATAGTGGATAGACAATGTATATAAGTATAGCATTTTTTTGGCTAAAGTATTTTTATATGAATCTAGGTCATTGTCCACACACATGCATTACTCTCTAAAAAAATAGGAAAACTAGGCTTGCAAGCTACCACTGATCATCCCCCAAATAAGGAGGGTGATCTTATAAAATTCATACAAGATGAAAAGAATAATCAATATTTGACATATATATTTCAATCACTTATTTTACAAATTTGATATTCATTATTATTCTTATTTAACTAATGATGATCATATTTCAATATACATATTGGCCTATTGCTCATCAACTTCATGAAATCAAGGTCATCATAGCTAATATGCAGTCAAAACTGTCATACATCTGAATGATCATCACATAAACAAAAATTATAATTAAAAAAAGATATTCCTTCTACAATTCATAAAAACCATTTGTCAATTCATAACATAAAACATAATTATAACTATCTAATCATTAAATTAAAAAAACCATAGTCTCAAATGTAATTTATGCTTAGTCCACTAATATGAACTCATATGGATAGGGTTATTACCATCAAAATAATAGACAAATCTACTTACTTATTTTCTAAACTAGTTTTATATATATATATATATATATTTAAAAAAAATTATGAGGTGGCTACCTACTAACACCATTATCCAAGTAATATTAATAACTTATCTAGCCTTTCTACTATAGAATTGTAGGTAGTTAAACCAACTTCATACAATTCTATAATATATCCTTAGATTCAACTATGTTACAACCCTGTGACTAAATATGCTATAATTTTAAAGGAATCAAATCAATAGCCATAGGGCCATTATAGCTAAATAAATAACTTCTAATATATAAATAACATATTTTTTCTTATCCCATTTAACCTTTCCAAGAAAGTGTTACCACTAAACATTTCCTAGCTTCTTTTATTTATAGTCATGGTCATATGACATAATATAACCCTTAAATGTAGTAATGAGCACTATAATAAATAGATCTTAGTTTACAACCTCATTAAAATTTATCCAATCACAAGAGAAATACCATAATAACATACTTCCTCCAACAAGGTTTAAAACCATCAATAAAGAGACAATAACATGCTTCCTCCAAAAAAAGTCAAAATCAAAATAAAAAATCATATATTCTATGTTTGGTGTCACAATCACATGGACAAAAAATGAAATCACCAAAAGAAATCACAATCACAAAGGTGAAACATGCAACAAC
>JARHVA010004564.1:770000-890000 GCA_037957365.1 Torreya grandis | reverse complement strand
ATGTGATAGTAAAATTTAAGCTACAAGGTATATCACACATATTTTACCCTTTAAATTGAGGACAATAAAGGTCACTAAGTCTTAATAGATAGAAGAATAGGATAAGTGGTGCCTCCACCCCACTTTTTTTTGCCAAGATAAAAATGTTATACAATACCACTCATGATAATAAACATATAATTCATTAAAATTTCAAGGGTCTAATTTGAGGATTTGGAAAATTGGCAAGTGACACTAATATCTAAGGTGTACTAGCCTTATTTTATTACATTAAATTTCTCAATATCTCAAACTCAATTAAAGGTATAACTTTTGTATTCATAAATATTCATAAAAATAAACCAAAATAGTCAAAGATATTGGGGAAGAACTTCATAACAATGTAAATTCATCTTGGAATTAAATTATATTTATGTTTTAACTAGCATACTAATCACGAAAAGTGACTCCATTAAAAACTAGTTATCAATAAAAATAACAATCATGAAAATAAGAGAATTCAAACCTACCACAAGGGAACCCTTAAAAAAGGTCCCACATTAGATAATTTAAATAACTTATTAAGTGTTAAAGGTCTTAAGATAATTCATATTTGAGGTTTAAAATATAATTATGCCTATGTTCTACAAACTATAATGGAGGAATAGTAGTAACTAAACATTATAAAATTATGAGAATTTATTTGTATAAGACCTCTAAAAAAATTCCATCAAAAAAGTTTTTGTGAGAGAAATAATAATCCCTATAATACCATATGAATACTATCATTTTCTATACGAGGTGTAAATTCATAAAATTATACTATCTTTTACATACTTTGTCTTATGTCTATCTCAAATAGATATTTGGTGATATTTTCAAGACTCAATGGCTTATGGCCATATCAAATAGAGACTAAATGATATTTTATCCATTACATAATAATTTTCTTCTTGCATTCTACATCAATTCATCTCATAGTATCACCCATGAAGTGAAATAATCAAATAGTTATACCCACTAAATTTAGTTGTTTGCCTACATTAATGTAAGGTTGGGTTTATTTTTAGTGTTGAGGGGCTTGATAGGACTTTATGAATCCATAATCAACATTTAAATAGTCTAAAATAATGCATTGGGAAGAAAAACATATTATTCATGAAATGATATATTATTCATCTCACTATAATGGCTATATAAAACTAAAAATTTGTGGTATACCCATCCCAATTCAATGACAAATATATCAATAAATACCTTAACATCCTCAAGATTAAATATTATGTGATAAACCATCCTAAAAATAAATGTTATATAGATAAAATTTAAAAACTTAGAAACATTTTCAATAAATACATTATTTCTCTCAATTTTAGTTTATTTTCTAGTTAAAGAAGTAAGAAACTAAATGTGAGTGTGGTAAATGAACCTATTTGTTTATGCACATGTGATCTAGGTAATTGTGAAGATATCCTCTTTGTATTGGGAAAAATGACCTATCAATAAGAAAAAACTAATGCAAAGGGGGTTATTATATGTATATCAAGGTGGATTACCTAGCACAAGTTAGATCTAAGAAGTGTGAGCTTACTAGGAGGTTGTCAATCCACTATTTTACAATTAAAAAGTAGAAAGAGATAAATATTAAATGCTTGAATCAAATTACAAAAAAGAATAAAAGAGAATATAATAAGAAATAAATGCTTGATAAAGGATATAAACTAATTATAGAAATAAGTAGGTCAATACTAATGCTAAATGGGTTAGGTTAGGTCCAAAGAGTAGGTGGGGTCTTTATGAATAGGTAGAAGGTCAAAAAGTGGAATTTGGTTGAGGGTAAGCTAGTGAAAATAGCTTTTTATTTCCTATCATAGTGACCATTAGTAGTCAAGATGACCATCGGTAGTTAAGGTGACCATCAGTAGTTGAGTAACCATCAGTGGTTGAGTAAATTGTTAGTGGTCAAGGTGACTGTCAATGGTTGATATGGGTTCTGATGGTGTTTCAAAAAAGAGTTTCATATTGGATATAACAATATGATGAAGGTCTATTCATGGTTAATGGGTTAGAGGGTACTAAGTAGAAGGGTGTGGTTCAGATAAAGATATCATAAACTAAATAAGCAAAACTCAAAAAAAAGAAATGTACATAGCTCATTGCTTTTTGGTTGATAGTAGATTGAGAAACAATTTTGAAAGAGTAATGTTACTTTTCCTAAAGAATAATTTTGATAGAGGTTTAGGTCTTTGTCATAGTTTCTAATTTTTTTAAATAAAGACCTGCAATGAAGTTCTTGATGTGAGAATCTCCTAATGATTGTTGGTTGATATCTTGGTTACTTGATTCCTAAATTCCTAGATCCTCTTTCACCTCTTGCTCTTCTCTTTTATAGGCAAAAGAGATGGTGGTGTATTTTATAAAAGGGGTGAAATTTGTTACACAAATTTAATTATGGATGCATTAACTCACTGCATGAATTAAATTATGATGTGTTTGGGTTCACACATGGATCAAGTTTGAGTGCTTAGGTTGTAGGGACCTAACCATCAGTGTTTAGATGACTATCGATGGTCAAGGTGACCATTTTTAGTCTAGGGATCAAATTTAAATAGCGTAAAAAGGTAGGTTAGTGATTTGGGTTTAACTAGTTATCTAAACTAACTTAGGTTTATGGTTAGATGTTAGGTAATGGTTTGATATAGGGGTGTTTTGACATATAGAACCATCATGCATGGTTTTATAGTGTTTATTTTATTTTATTTTTAATTATGAATCTTGTTTTAACAAGATATAAAACAAAAAATAGATTAAATATCAAAGTTTTAGTTTCCCTAAGTATGGGAGGAGGTGTTCCCCCTCAAACTGGGAGTTGATGAGGTGAAACCAAATTGAGTGTAGGTCTGATGAGTAGCTTATGGTGAGTCACAAGGTTGGTGACAAAAGGGTTAGGAATTTGAAGCATAAACATGTGCAAAAAATGCAACTAAGTATGATAGCCAAGATCATGCATAGACTAAGTTTTCATAGTTGGTAAAAATAAAAGGTTGGTTCTAGAAGGACTAGTGATGGGGTAATTAGGCCATAACATTAGGCATAGTTGATTGAGTTACTCCTATCAAGTCTCCTAGATAGGGTCAATTTTTTTGTAGGTATCTTAGATAAGAAGTTATTCTGAGAAAAACACAAATGGTATGGTGTACACTAGGTGGTATAAATTCAAATGTTTAACATGGTAATGTTTGTTAGTGTAATAAAAAGGACCAAAGTAAGGTCTTCAAAAAATATGTGATAGTTTGGGTCAAAATGGCCAACATCAAGGTGGACATGGTTAGTAGGGTAGGTATAAAAGGTAATCTCCAAAGGTAGGAACTAGGGTATATAGGTACCCAATATTTAAAAAGTGGACATCTTGACCAGCAACAGTTAGGGGTCTTGAATGTGACCTTCAACAGTCACCCTAATCATTAATGGTTAGGGACAAAACCTTAAAATTTTGAAGGCTAAAAGTGAAAAAAGGGAGTCATTTTTACTCACTTGACTTTTGTAACATGACTCTCATGCATATGAATATCCTTGGTGTTCTGTGCAAGAGTGATGATGAGGTGGTTACTAAGTGGTGGATTGGGTGGAGTTGATTATTGAATTGACCTACTGTTGGATGGAAGATGCAAGGTGGGCAAGGATGTGGCTAGGTATTGGGATGTATATTTTTTGAGAGAGAGATTCACATTATTATATGTACTATTTTATTTTGATGATACATTATGTATATGATGTGTTTATGATGTATAGATGTGATTTTATGGTTCATGGTTCATGGTTTTAATGTTTATATTTATTTTGATTTATGATTATGAGATGTAGACTCATTAGCTTATGAATGTGATGATTATGGATAGTGTTTATGATGAGTTAAGGATGACGTGATGATTTATTTATACATAGTTATGATGTTTATTGTTATGGTTATGATAATGGATATGTGATGTGGTTTTATGATTATGGATGTGGTGTTTTGATTATGGCTATATTCTTTTTGGTTATGGTTATGATCATGGATATGTGATGTGATTTATGGTGTTGTTATTATTTTTAGTTATTTTTTTGATGATATCACATAAATTAAGTTAGGTAACAAAACTAGATGTGGGAAAAGAGAGGAAAAACATGAGACATATGTTTGCGTGAATATATGAACCAATTATAAGAGGGTATGAAAAAGACATGATGCTTTTTCATTGGTAAGGACTAAATAAAACCAAAGTTAGATTAGCCTAAGGAACATAAGCCTTTTAAATGCTTTGCATTAGCATGTGTTGGTTGGTAAAAAGGTATATTGATCACATCATGTCAAGTAAGCTCATAAATCCCTTGATTTTTAGATAGTTAAAGGGGAGAGAGGTGATAGGTGGTAAGAAGGTTAGTGTAACCTCTTATGGGTTAGTTTTCCCCTTCTACAGGTGATCTAAGAACCATAATAGACAAGTCCATGTTTTAATACAAGTTGTAGATTGATCGATGTAGGAAGTCTATTGATGTTATATATGAAAGCTGATTACATATTTCTTGGGATAGATTATTATGATTTTGATATAGGGTCCTTTTATTGCTTTATTTTCATAGGTTTGTGAAACTGATCAATGTGGGAAGCTTAAAATGATTGATTTGACAAATTTCACTTAGCCATACTTCTAAGGGGTGGTCTAAGTTTGGATTTATTTATTTTGGTAGTTTTCCTTTAGGGGAGTAGTCTATCCTCTTGAGAAATTTTAGATTTTGGGAAACTTTCTTTCAAGGGAGTAGTCTTCATGCTATAGGTATTTAACCCAAGTGATATTTTGATATCCCAAATTATTTTAATTCTAGGTTAGACATGGAAAATTCTATATAGGCTTTGAGGTTTACCATTATGAGGGTAAGACCTAGATCACAACGGGTTAATGATAGGTGAAAGGGGTGGTTTGAGAAGTAATGACCATAGGATCTCATATGATTAGGGATGAAAAGTATCCATGAGAACCATGTCATGGGTAGAGCTATGGTACCCATATTTAGGATTAGGCTCGACTGTGATGCTTAATCACATGGTTATATGTTGTAATCAATTATCCTTAAATGGATGGGATTAAGGTGTGAGAAAGGTAAAAATATCATAAATCAAGGAATGACCTTAAATTAGACAATAGGTGAGTTTTATCCCTATTTTATTAAAAGAAAGGATGTAGGTGTGAAGCATTGAGTGTTTTAAGTTATAGTTTTCCTTGAAGAAAGGAAAAATGATAAAATATTGATCCATACTTATGGGTTATGATGTAGGGTTTAAGCCAATTAAAAACAAACTTATCTCTCTTACTTTTCTCCATATTGGTTACGTGTTGATTTTCCTTTAGGATGAGGTCTCTGATGTTAAATTTTCATTATTTTAGGTGTTTATTATAGGTACACTTGACTCACTCTTTGTAGACATAAAGATGGATAAGCATAGTTAGGTGACATTCATCAAGTAGCTCAAGTTGTATTAGGCACTATTGATGATAGTCGATCTCAAAAATAATGTCATGTAAGGATGTGAGGAGAGGGAATCATTGACCATTTTGGTTAACATCTTGTTGAGAGTGTTTTTAGGCTTCTACCTATCCATTTTATTATGGATGATAAGGTGAAGAAAATTTTAACTTGAGGCCAAATGCATCACAAAAATCTTGGACTTATTTATTTTTGAAAGATTTACCAGTATCAATGATGATCATATGGGGAACACAAAAATGATAGATGATATGATGATTGATGAAATTGAATATCTTATCAGGTTGATAGAGATGAGAGTAATAACCTCCACCCACTTGGTGAAATACTCAGTGGTAGTAATGATGGAGTGGTGCCATTAAAAAAATGAGGATTGATTTTTTGAATGAGATCTAGTCCTCATTATGACAAGGGCCAAAAGTCCTTATATACTTAAAGGCCATGGGATAGCATGTGATGTAAATTGGCATGCCATCAAAATTTGAAAAAATTATTTACTTAATCACAATCGTCTTGGTTGAGAGTGGACCAATAGTAGCCAAGGCAAAGGATACATATAGTGATAGCTAGACCACTAAAGTGTCCTCCATAGATCTTGTCATGCATTTACTTGATAGCATGAGAAGCTTCATGGCTACATAGGCAATGGAGAAGGAGGTTATTGAAACCAAATTTGTAGAGTATTACCCCTTGTATTGTATAATGATAGGTACTCTGAATAAAGGCTCTTTGAGCATTACTAGAGAGGTTAAGAGGAATGATTTACAGGTTAAGGTAGTCAAAGGTTTGCTTATGCTAAATGTCCAATGGAGATTTGTCCACACTAAAAATAATAAGGAGGTCAGATTAGATATAAGAGGGTGTGATAAAATGATGAATAGTTACAAAGATCTTAGAATTGATAAGTGCAAATGGGATATAAGAAGCAAGGGAAGCTATTGTATTCATGAACTTGTTCGTAAATCATGGATAGATTGGATATGGTAATGATCAAATGATGTTAAGAGTACACCTACTAGTTTTTTTTAATGTTACAAGACATAATTCTTACATTAATAAGATCCATTGATCTAGTTGACTACAAGTTGGGAATCCCCAAAGATAATGATCATCTTAACTCTGAAGACATTAGTAGTTTGCAGACCTATTAATAAGGCTTCATACTCAACCATATTGTTCATAAACTCAAAATAAGGTTTTAAATAAAGTTGAAGAGGTTTAACATCAAGGTGAATGAGAATGACTCTAACATCCCCACCACACTGGTGCTTCAAGCCATTACATAACATGGTCATTTGGTAGGTGATGTCTTCTTGAGAAAGACTAAAATGGACTCATCTAGAAATACAAGAGGAAGTGATTGGTTGTCTATAAAAGGAGCTTTGGCCAATTGACTCGTGATGGCTTACCCTTTAATCAAATTTTACTATAAGAACTCAAGGTTAAACTCTATTAAGAGAATAATCCACCTGGTCATACACTAGTTTTGGTATGGTTAAGAGTGCATGTACTTGAGTGGGTTAGTGTTGGTGATGAAAAATGTTTTGTGATTGAGGAGGTAATGATGAAGTTTGGAAGCCATAAATACTAAGGCAAGGTAAAGCTTCTTAGTTTGGGTGTACCAAGTCTCATACTCTATAAGTTTTTGACTTATATAGTAGACAACTTTCTCTTTGTTTTGTCCATCATGGTGAGTGAGCATTTCCCTTAAGGAATGGTAAGTGGCTGAGATATAAAGGTAGAAGGGTTAGTTCTCTTTAGGAGGGATAAGAATGGGAGAAGAAATAATTTACTCTTTGAGTGAATCAAAGGCTTGTTGATAGCCTTTAGTCCACTTAAAATATGTATTTTTATTGAGAATAAGGTGAAAGTCTTGACATATATTTGCAACTGAGAGATGAAGTGATAAATGGATTGAAGCTTCCACTATAGGTTGTGGATTTGCTTAAAGTGTGTTTTAGGTGGCATGTCAAGTATTTCTCTGACTTTGGTATGGTCTACTTCAATTCTCTAAAGAAATAAGATAAATCCAAGAAGTTTTCCATATAAGACACCAAAAACACATTTCTTAGGGTTAAGTCATACATGGAAATGGATTAGGCACTCAAAGATAATTCTTAAAACTTATGGATGATCCTTCAAATATTTATATTTCCTAAGGAGATCATCTACATAGTCCTCTATGATTTTTTGGATGATATCATAGAATATGTAGGTCATCACACATTAGTAGGTTGCTCTAGCATTCTTCAAACCAATTAGCATGACCCTATAGTAGAAGGTTCCCCATGGGATGATGAAATAAGTCTTATGTTGATATTCAAGGGAAATTAATATTTGATTATATCTTGATAAACCATCCATGAGATATAACATCTCATGGCTGGTTGTAAGATAAATAAGTTTGTCAATGCTAGGCAAAGGGAAGTCATCCTTTGGAAAAGTAAGGTTGAGGTCACGATAATCAACATAGAGGTGAATTATTCTTGTGGTCTTGGTGATGGGTATGATATTGGAAAACCATTAGGGATAGTCAATGGGTTAACTGACATTGACAGATAAGAGGTGTTGTAGCTTTTATTTGACTAGAAGGGTGGTGTGAGGGTACATCTTGTGAAGCTTTTGACTAATCAGATTAGCATTGGGGTGGATAATTATGTTGTGGAGAGCTATGGAAGGACTGATTCTAGGCATATCTTAATAGTACAAAGCAAATAAAATGATTTAGTCATGAAGGAAGGAAGGGAAATCATGTTGTTTTAATGAATCTAATGATTGACCAATATTTATAATGTGAGTATTATTCTCAATACCCAAGTTGACATCTATAGTGGATTTGTTTAACATGGTTTAGTTCTTAAGAGGAAGGTAGTTTTGGATAGAATAATCCCCTATACCAAGATAGGTGAGAATGGAATCATCATCTTGATGTTGGATGGTGTGGATGGTAGGAGAATAATTTTTTACCATTTCAAAATGAATTAGAGGAAAGGTTTTAGTTTAGACATCTTTTTGATAGGTTAGGGGCCTAGACTAATAGTATTAACTAAAAAAAAGTTAGAGAGGATGGTTTAAAAATCCTTAGACTTTGAAAGAGATGGGGTTGGTGAGGATGGGATGTCTTTCAGAATGGTGGTGATGGGTTTGGATGAATCTATGGGTTCTTCTAGTGGGATGAACCTAAGGCCAAATAGGTCATGAGGTTTTCGGGTTTTGATCAAAATTAACTCATGGGGTCCATGTTCACAATGGTCAAGGCTGAATACCTTCTAGGAACACTACAAAAGGTATAATTTGGAAAATTTTGGTTTTTCTAAAAGGGAAAAATTAGAGGTAAATGGTTAAATAGAAGAGGTGGTGAAGGAAGTGAGAAGTGGATGATCAAGTCCTAAATAGATGAATTTGGTTTTGTGGTTGGGAATATTTGGATCATAACTAGGATTATGGTTAAGGTTACCATACTCTTGAAGAGTAGGGAAGGAATCTAATGCCAAAAGATGATACTCTCCCAGTGAGAGACATTATAATGTAGGTTCCAAGGTGTCCTTTATGGGGATCTGAGAAGAAGGGATAAATGAGCCAGTTGAAGCTTCATCAATAGTAGGGGTGGATTTGTTATTAGTGGTAAGTTTGAGGAAGAAGTATGTAACAACCTTTGTAAAATGGTCAAATAAGATTTGAGTAAAGGTGTTAAGGGTGATGGGGTTTTGGTTTTCAAGGTGGGAGCATTTTTAGAAGTAGGATTCACTATGTAAATTATGGGCAGTAGAATGGTTCTGGTAGGTGGAATTGATTGGGATTGTTTGGTGTTGGATGGTTTTGAGGCGGAAGGTTTAAAGGTGAAAGTTTTGTAGGTGGGTGATTGAGATGATGAAGGTTTGGAGATAGATGGGTAGGTAGAGGTAGATACTTTAATTAAGAATTATGGGGATTTTGATGTTTTAGAGGGAATAGGTAAATGTAGCATTAAAGGAGGAAATTTAGTTTGGGTGGTTTTGGGACGATTGGCCTTCTTGATTGAAGGATGAGCTCCTAGGATGAAACAAGGATGGGGTCCTAAGATACAAGTTAAGAGAGAAGGGTGTGGTATGGTTCTATTTCTAGGTGGGAGTTTATGTGGTTCCACCTTCTTGGTTGGTTTGGTTAAGGTTTTATTTAGTGGACTAGATAGGGTTAAGTCCAACTTCAAATATTGGTGGATAAGGCTAGGATTAGGAAGTACCCCTAGGTTCTTGATAGGTTTGATTAAATAAGTGTAAGGTGATTTGATAATTTTGGATGAATATGATTTGGATGGTTCTTCCATGGTTTTAGAGGGAGAGGTGTTTGATGAAGGGATTGATGTGATGATAGATTTAATAGTAAATGAAAGTGAGGTTGAAGGTTCATGCTTATTTTGATAGGGGATACCAATATGGTTCCAAAAGGTGGCTCAATCCAAATTAAGTTGAGAAGAGAATTCTAGGATTTGGACCAGTGTAGATAAGGGTTTGTAAACTAGTTTGGTTCCTTAGGCATTAGATTCAAAGATTAGACCCATAGGTTGAGGTAATGGAAAGGTTTATTCACCATTGTCCTTGATGAAAGGTTCCAAGATTTGGAAATATGTTTCCTCTATGGAAGGAGTAGATAAGGCGATCTCTCTTTGTTGGATGGATTCCAAAGAGAGAGTGTGTGATTCCATGATGGAAGAGGAAGGTTTGATGGAAATGGTTACCTCCTTTTGTATTTTTATCAAAGGAGAGGTGGGTGAGTCCATTATCTCATCAAGTGAAGGAAAGGATGTGGTTGCCTCCTTTATTTAGGTATCCAAAGGAGTGGAGTGTCATTCCACCACTTTAATAAATGGAGTGGAGAAAGAGGTAGTTGAGGTAGTGATTTCCTCAATGATAGGTTCATTGATAATTACATTAACCATATGAACCTCACAAGCGTGAGATGATTCTACTTTGTTATCATCATGGTCGGTAGAAGGGGCATGATTAGGGAAAGGTTATCAAAAGATGATGAGTGACTAATTCAAGGGTGTGTTGGGATTGTCCAATGCAAGTTATCCTTTATCAATCAAGTTTTGGACAATGGTCTTTAAGGTGTTACACCTACTAACATCATGTCCAATGACTTGGTGAAAAGAACATAGATCATTCTTGTTATACCAACTAGGTATAAGATGAGAAGAATCAAATTATTGGGAAGGTTTGATGGGGGGAAGCGAATGATGTTAGATTTGAGGAACTTGTCCAAAAATTAATCATATGAATCCCCTAATAGAGTGTATTATTTTGGGATATCTCAATTTTGATGTTGATTTTATTAAGTGGAGAAGTTAGAGGAGTTGGTTAGGTTGGGTTGGTTGACAACTAGAGGTGGGGCTATTTTAAGGACAACTATGTTATTGGCTACCTTTTGTTTAGTGTCATGGTATTTAGATTTTTTGGTAGTTTTGGATAGGGAGGGTTCATTGGATTTTAATCTAGAGTTTTTATTTCTTAGTTTCATCTTCCCCTTATTCATGACTCTGATTTCTAATTTGTGCCATAGTTAAATCCTCATCAAAGGTTATAAAGGTTTGAACTTGTAGAGTAGTATTAATATGTTTGGCACAAGCCCAAGAGAAAATTTCAATCAAGTCAAGTTGGGGTAAAGATAAAGAGAGATTGTTGATATGACCTCTCCACTAGGCTATGAAATTGGCAATTGATTTGTCATCAAATTGCCTAATAGAGTAGAGGTCAATGATGGAGACCTTAGATATATTGATTTAAAAGTGGTCTAAAAAGGTTTGGGTGAGTTTGGAAACGTAAAATATGGAGTGCTTGGTGATAACATTGTACTAATCTAATGCCGGTCCAGATAAAGAAACAGGAAAGGTGCAAATAAGAATAACATCATCATAGGAAATTAAGTAACAAGAATGCCAAAATGTTATTAGGTGTTGTTGGGGGTCCTCCTTTCTTTAAAATTTAGAAAATTTGGGTATTTCTCATTAAGGAGGGTAATGTTGAATAGGGATGGCTGGGTGAATAGGTTCATTATATATTTGGTCATAAGACAAGAGATTATGAGCCCCAGAGATAGTTGACTCTAGCTTGGTCATTTTGTCCATCAATATTTTGACCAAATCTATTTGGGGTTGAGTAGTTCCATATTTGTATGGTAAGTTTTGTTGAGGTTGGGTGGATGTAACGTATGGATAATTGGTATAAGGTTGAGAATATGCCACATGCTGGTATGTGGTCATTGAGGGTTGGGATAATGTTACATAAGGGTTAATGGGCATAATTGGTTGGGTAGAAGATGGAGCTATATAGCCTTGTGGATTAGGAATATAGCATGTGTAGGGAATCATAAGTATTTTTTGAGGAGTTGATGTGTGTTGGTTTGGAGGTATGATCAGATTGGTAGCTTGGGGAGTTTATATAGATTGGGTTGGAGGTATGGATAGGTTAATTGGTTTGAGGCGAGTGGTAACTTTGGTTCTGATAGGTGGAAGGGTATAAGGTATGGAAAGCACCACATTTTGAAGTGGGCTGGATATTGGTGGGTTGGTAGTGATAAGGTGAATAGTGGAAATATAGGTAGAATATATCCCTATGGTTGGAGGAGTATAGGTAACAATAGGTGAGGTTTTCCTTGTGTTGGAGGAATTATTGGTTGGTATAAGGGGTGTTTAGTTATTGGTTGGATTATTTGATTGAGTTTAGGTGGAGGTAGTGGATGGATTGTTGGTGCAAGAAGATGTTTGAGAAATCATAGGCTAGGTAGAGGTAGTGGTAACCATATTAGGGGAGGCAACCCATAGGGTGGATCACTAGGAGGAACCAAAGTAGGGGTACAATGAGATAAGGTGTTGAGGTAGTGTTGGAGGGTTATTATGTTTTTATCAAAGAAAGTGGTGAAATTTGTATCACCTTGGATAACTATCTAAGGCATGGTAAGGGGGTAGAAAATCAGGAGAACCTTCCACATCTGAGGTATACTCCATGGAGGAAGAAGAAGAACAAGGTGGCTCTTGGTTAGTTTGGTTCCCCAACTATTTTCTAATAAAGACTAGGTGAGAAATATAAAGGAGTAAAAATAATATCATAACTCAAACATAGATCAAAAAAAAAATGTCTCAAAGAAATGAAAAACATACACTAGAGTATGTTTAAAATATTAGGGTTCTTTTTATCTCACTTTTGGCTTATGCCTTAGTTGGAAAGTGTGAAGAAGAACTTGGTTTGTAGAACATGTACTAGAAAATAAATCTCTATTTAGTTTCAGGTGTTTAAGGATATCAAAAGGATCTATGTTAGAAATCAATACATGGTTTAGTATTGGGGACTACCACCTCACTTCACACACCACAGTGATAAAGGTGTCGGGTGCTTAGCCACTATATACAAATTTCTAGAGTTTAGACTCAACCAGAGAGATGAGTTTGGGTTTTTCTTCTTGGTAATGACCTCTAAGTAAGATAGCCAAAGGCTGAAGGTGATCCACTAGGATATGAAACCATAGTTAGGCCTTATGTCAATTTTTATGACATTTTGATTGATTTAAGTGGTTTGGTATGGTTTGTGATAAAGAATTGAAGCTATGATTGAATTACTTTGCCTTTAATTTTAAATGTGTGAGCTAAACATGCAAGCAATCAATGTATGCAAGGTTTATTTTATACCCAAAATAAATTTTGATTTCTTTATATGAGCATATAATAAAGAATAAAATGGAACCTAGATGCTACTAGGTCCTAATGAGCATGTTAGAATGTTCCTCTCAATTTCAATTTATTTTCTAGTTAAAGAAGTAAGAAACTAAATGTGGGTATGGTAGAAGAACTTATTTGTTTGTACATGCGTGATCAAGTTTATTCTGAAGAGCTCCTCTTCATCTTAGGAATAATGACCTATAGATAAGAAATCACTAATGTAAATGGGGTTGTTAGATGGATAAAAAGGTGGATTGTCCAATGTGAGCTAGATCCAAAAAGTGTGATCTTACTAGAAGGCTATCAATCCACTCTTTTAGAATAGTTAAGTTGAAATAGATAAAGATGAAATGATTGCATTGAATGACAAAAAATAATGAAAGAGAATACAAGAAAAAACAAATTATTTATAGAGTAAATAAGCTAATTATAGTAATAAGTGGGTCAATACTAATGCTAAATGGGTCTAGAAAGGTCTAGAGAATAGGTGGGGTCTCTATGAATAGGCAGAATGTCAAATAGTAAAATTTGGTTCAGGTTAAGATGGTGGAATATCTTGTTGTTATTTCCTACCATAGTGACTATCAGTGGTCGAGATGACCATCAATGGTTAAGATGGTGGTTGTTGGTTAAGGAGATCATTAGTGATTGAGTAATAATTGGTGATTAAATAGACCATTGACGGTCAGGGTGACCATCAATAGATGTTGTGAGTTCTAAGTGTGTTTCAAAAAAGAGTTACAAAATGGATAAAACAAGGTGTTGAAGGTTTGTATGGGGTAAGGGGGTCAATGGTTAATAAGCAAAAGGGTATGGTTTAGATAGAGATATCAGAAACTAAATTAAAAAAAAAAAAATCAAAATAGGAAATGTACTTAGCTCATTGCTTGATGGTTGATGGTAGATTGAGAAGAAATATTTGTAAAGTAACGATACTTTTCCTTAACTATAATTTGACATAGGTTTGGATCTTTGTTGTAGCTCTTGACTTGTTGAAGGGAAGACCAATAAAGAAGTTCATGATGCTACAATCTCTTGATAACTGTTATTTAATAGCTTGGTTCCTTGATTTGTAAATTCTTGGATCCTCTTTCACCTCTTGATCCTCTCTTTTATAGGCAAAAGAGATGGAGGTGTAGGTTATGGAAGGCATGAAATTCATGAGAAAAATTAATTCTTGATGTGTTAGATCACTACGTGAATTAAATTATGTTGTGTTTGGGTTCACACATAGACTGAGTTTGAGTGCTCAAGTGGTAGGGACCTAACCATTAGTGGTCGGGGTGACCGTTGACAGTAAAAGTGACCATCGATGGTTGAGGGTTAAAAGTTAAGTGGGGTAAAAAGGTAGGTTAGTGAGTTGAGTTTAAAATGTTAGGTAAAATGACTCATTGTCATGGTCAGAGGTTGGGTAATGGTTTAATCCAAGGGTGTTTATACATATAAAGCCATCATGCATATTTTTTTATTGTCTAAATATTTCCCCTTTTTGTTATGTAATTTGTGTTAGTAAAGTATAAAATAAAATATGGATTGTGGGCCAAATTTTTAGTTACCTTGAGTATGGGAGGAGGTGTTCACCTTCAAATTAGGAGTTGATGAGGTAAAACTGAATCAAGTGTAGGTTTGATGAGTAGTTTATGTTGAGTCATGAGGTTGGTGATAAAAGGGTTGGGCATTTAAACCACAAAAATGCACACAAAATTTGATTAATTGTAATATACAAGATCATGCATAGACTAAGTTTCTATAGGTGGTAAAAATAAAAGGTTGGTTCTATAAGGACTAATGATAGGGTAATCAAGCCACATCATTAGGCATAGTTGATTGGGTCACTCCTATCAAGTTTCTTAGATAGGGTCGATGTTTTCATAGCTATCTAAGGTAGGAAGAGATCTTTCGAAAAACACAAATGGTCTAGTGTGTACTAGGTGGTGCAAAATCAAATGTTTAACATGGAAATGTTGGTTGGTGTGGTCAAAAATACCAAGTCATGGTCATCATAAACTATGTGATAGTTTTGGCCAAAATGGTCAACATCAAGGTAGACATGGTTATTAGGGTAGGTGGAGAAATTAATATCCAAAGGTAGGCACTAGGGTATATCAGTACCCAAACTTTTAAAAGTGGACATCCTGAACATTGATGATCTAGGGTCTTAAATCTGACTAACCCTAATCATCAACAGTTAGGGACAAAATGCTAAAAGGCCAAAGGTTAAAAGTGAAAAAGCCAATTCATTTTTACTCAGTTGAATTTTATGAATTTACTCTCATGTGTACCAATATCCTTGGATTTTTATGCAAGAGTGATGATGAGGTAGTTACTGAGTGGTGGACTAGGTGGATTTGATTATTGAGTTGATCTAGTGTTGGATCAAGGATGTAGGATAGATAGGGATGTGGCTAGGCATCAAGATGTATATTTTTTGAAAGAGAGATGCACATTATTATATGTACTATTTTATTTTGATGAGACATGATGTATATGATGTGGTGATGATGTATAGATGTGATTTTAGTGTTCATGGTTCATGGTTTTGATGTTTATATTTATTGTGATTTATGCTTATGAGATGTAGACTAACTAGCTTAGGCATGTGATTATTATGTATTGTGTTTATGATGAGTTAAGGATGATGTGATTCTTTGTTTTATACATGGTTATGATGTTTATGGTTATGGTTATGATCATGGATATGCTATGTGATTTTATGATTATGGATGTGGTGTTTTGATTATGGT
Organism: Torreya grandis; assembly: GCA_037957365.1. Classification (NCBI taxonomy): domain Eukaryota; kingdom Viridiplantae; phylum Streptophyta; class Pinopsida; order Cupressales; family Taxaceae; genus Torreya; species Torreya grandis. The sequence goes on along the minus strand of JARHVA010004564.1, from coordinate 874,058 downwards.
TATGGTTATAATCATGGATATGTCATGTGGTTTATAGTGTTTTTATTATTTATAGTTATTTTATTGATGATAGCACATAATGTAAGTTAGGTAACGAAACTAGATGTGTGAAAAGAAAGGAAAAACATGAGGCATATGTCTAAGTGAATACATGAACCAATTATATGAGAGTATGAAAAATCATGATGCATTTTTATTGGTAAGGACTAAACAAAAGAAAAGTTAGATTGGCCTATGGAACATAAGCCTTTAAAATGCTTCAAATCAGCATGAATTAGTTGGCAAAAAGGTGTCTTGATCACATCATGTCAAGTAAGCTAATAAATCCCTTGAGTTGTAGATAGTACAGATGGGAAATAGGTGATAGGTGGTGTGAAGGGTAGTGTAACCTCTTGTGGGTTGGTTTTCCCCTTCTATAGGTGACCTAAGAACCATAGTAGACAATTCCATGTTATAATATAAGGTGTATACTTATAGATAAAGGAAGTATACTGATGTTATATATGAAAGTTGATTATATCTTTCTTGGGATAGATTATTTTGGTTTTGATATAGGGTCCTTTTGTTGCTTTATTTTGATAGGTTTACAAAGTTGATCGATGCAGGAAGCTTAAAATGATTGATATGACAAATTCAACTTAGCCATACTTCTAGGGGGTGGTCTAAGTTTGATTTTTTTTTATTTTGGTAGTTGTCTTTCAAGGGAGCAGTCTATCTTCTTGAGAAATTTTAGATTTTGGGTAGTTATCCTTCAAGGGAGCAGTCTACATGCTAGATATATTTAACCCAAGTGATATTTTGGTATCCCATATTATTTTGATGCCAGATTAGAGATTGATAAGTCTATATAGGTTTTGAGGTTTACCTTTATGAGGGCAAGACCTAGAGTGCAAGGGGTTAATGATAGGTGAAAAGGGTGGTTTGAGAAATAATGACCATGGGATTCCATCTAATTAGGGATGAAAAGTATGCATGAGGACCATGCCATGGGTAGAGCCATGCTACCCATATTTAGTATTAGGATATGATTATGATAGTTAATCACATGGTTCTATGTTGTAATTGGTTGTCCTCAAAAGGATGGGATGAAGCTGTGAAGAAGATAAAAATATCATAAATCAAGGGATGAGCTTAAGTTAGACAAAAGGTGAGTTTTATCCTTGTTTTAATAAAAAAAAATGCAATTATGAAGCATTAAGAGGTTTAGGTTATGATTTTCTTGAAAGAGAGAAAAAATGATAATTTCTTGATCCATACTTATGGTTTATGATGTAGGGTCGAAGATAATTGAAAGCAAAATTGTCTTGTTTTCTTTTCTCCATATTGGTTACATGTTGATTTTCCTTCAAAATGAGGTCTCTAATGTTGAATTTTCATTATTTTAGGTGCTTTTTATAAGCACACTTGACTCACTCTTAGTAGACACATATATGGCTAAGCACAGAGAGGTGATGCTCATCAAGTAGCTCAAGTCATGATAGACACTCTTGATGATAGGCTTTCTCAAAAATTATGTCATGCAAGAGTATGTGATGAGAAGGATTTTGGAATTTGAGAGGAAAGGCCACCTTTATTTTGAAGACTAGAGAGAAAGGGGTGGCACCTATAAAAGTTAAAATACGAGTGTGATAGGCCCACAAAGTGAAAGGGATGTGTAAATGCCAATCCTGACCATAAGCATTGACCATTTTGGCTAACATCTTTTTGAGGGTTTTGTTATAGGATGCCACCTATCTATTTTCTTATGGATGATAAGGTGATAAAAATCTTAACTTGATGCCAAATGCATCACAAAGACCTTGGAATTTTTTTTTGAAAGATTTACTATTATTGATGATGATCTTATAGGGAAAACTAAAATGATAGATGATACAATGATTGATTAAATCAACTATCTTACCAGATTTGGTCAAGATGAGATGAATAGCCTCCACCCACCTGGTGAAATACTTGGTGGTGGTAATGATGGAGTGGTGCCATTGGTAAGAATGAGGATTGATTTCCCCAATGAGATCTAGTCCCCATGATGAGAAGGGCTAAAATTCCTTGGATACTTAAAGGCCATAGGATAATACATTATGTAAATTGGCATGATATTGACATTTTAAAAACTTATTTATGTAATCATAATAGTATCAAAAGTAAAGGATACATTTAGTGATAGCTAGACCATTAAAGTGTCCTCCAGAGATTCCATCATGCATTTCCTTGATAGAATGGGAAGCTTCATAGCTACGTAAGCAATAGAAAAGGAGGTCATCAAAACCATGTTTATATAGTATTCCCCTGGTATTGTATAATGAGAGGTAATCTAAACAAAGGCTCTTTGAGCATTCCTAAATAGGTTGGGAGGAATGATGCCAAGGTTAAGGTAGTCAAAGGTTTTCTTGTACCAAATGTCTGATGGAGATTGTTCCACACTAAAAGTATTAGGGAGGTTAAAATGGATGTAAGAGGGTGTGATAAAATGATGAATGGTAACAAAGAAATTAAAATAGGCAGGCGTAGATGGGATTTGGTATGTAAGGGAAGCCATTATATCCACAAAATTTTTGGTAGATCATGAAATGGATTCAATAAAGTAATAATCAAATAATTTTAAGATTACATCTACTAGTTATTTTCTCTATTGCAAGACATCATTCTTAAATTAGTTGGATCCATTAATCTAGTTGACTACAATTTGGGAATCATCAAAGTTACTAATCATCTTAATTCCTAAGGATAGAGTGGTTTGGAAACCTAGTACTAGGGCTTCATACTTAGCCATATTATTGGTATACTAAAAATTATGTTTGAAAGAAAGAGGAAGAGGTTTTCCATCGAGGAGAATGAGAATGACTCTAGCACCCCCACCACACTATCACATTGAGCCATCAAATAAAATTATCACTTGGTAGGTGATGTCCTCTTGAGAAAGAGTCATGATAGACTCATCTAGAAACACAAGAAGAAGTGGTTGGTTGTCTATAAAAGGATCTTCAGCTAATTGATCATTGATGACTTTCCCTTTAATTAACTTCTACAATAGGAACTCAAGGTCAAACTCTACTAGGAGCATGAGCCACTTGGACATACATTAGTTTTTGTATGGTTTAGTGTGCATGTACTTAAGTGGGTTAATTTTGGTGATGAAAAAGTTTTTATGATTGAGGAGGTAATGATGAATTTTGGAAGCCACAAAAACTAAGGCAAGGCAAAGCTTCTCATTGTTCATGTACTGAATATCATACTCTATAAGTGTTTGGCTTATATACTAGACAAATTTCTCTTTATTTTATTCATCATGGTAAGTGAGCATTGCCCATAAATAATGGATAGTGGTGGAGATATAAAGGTATAACGTTTGGTCCAATTTAGGACAAATAGTAATGGGTGGAGAAATAAGGTACTCCTTGAGTAAATCAAAGGATTGTTGATAGTCCTTAATCCACTTAAAATATGTATCTTTCTTGAGAAGATGGTGAAAGGGTTGACATCTATCTGAAAACTAAGAGATGAAGTGAAAAATGGATTGGAGCTTCCCCTATAGGCTACAAAGTTTCTTAAGGTGGGTTGGAGGTGGCATGTCAAGGATTGATTTGAATTTGGTAGGATATACTTTGTTTTCTTGAAGATAAATGATAAAACCAAGAAGTTTTCTATATAAGACCCCAAAAACACATTTATTGGGGTTGAGTTAGACATGGAAATGGATTTGGCACTCAAAGATAATTTTGAGAACTTCTAGATGATCTTTAAAATATTTGTATTTCCCAAGGAGATCCTCTACATAGTCCTCTATGATTTTGTGGATGAGATCATAAGAGATGTAGGTCATCACATGCTGGTAGGTTGCTCCAACATTGTTTAGACCAAATGACATGACCCTATAGCAAAAGGTTCCCCATGGGGTGATGAAAGAAGTCTTATGTCGATCATCAGGAGTAATCAAGATCTAATTATATCTTGAGAAACCATCTATGATAAATAACATCTTGTGGCTAACTATAAGATCAACAAGTTGGTCGATGCTAGGCAAAGGGAAGTCATCTTTTAGACAAGCAAGGTTGAGGTCACAATAATCAAAATAGAGGTGAAGTCCTCCTATGGGTTTGGTGATGGGAATCATATTGGTAACCTATTGGGGATAGTCAATGGGTTAAATGAAATTGATAGATAAGAGGTGTTGAAGCTCTTCTTTTACTAGAAAGGTGATGTGAGGGTGCATCTTATGAAGCTTTTGCCTAATAAGCTTAGCATCAGGGTGGATGATGATGTTGTGAAGAGCTATGGGAGGATCCATTTATATTCATAGGACCAAGAAAATACATAATTTGGTCATGAAGGAAGGAAGGGTAATCCTATTTTTCTTATAAATCTAAGAATTGACCAATCTTTACAATATGGGGGTTATTTTGAGTACGTAAGTTGACATCAATAGTGGGTTTGTTCAACATGGTTTGGTTCTTAACAAGAAGGTATTTTTGGATAGCATGATCCTTTGCACTAGGATAAGTGAGAATGGAATTATCATCTTGATGTTAGATGGTGTGTATGGTAGGAGAATAATTTTCCATCATTTTAGCATGAATCAAAGGAAAGATTTTAGTTTGGCCATCATTTTGATAGGTTATGGTGCCCAGACTAATATTATTAACTAAAAAATGTTATAGGGGATGTTTTTGAAATACTTAGACTTTGAAAGAGATAAATTGGTGAGGATGGGATGTCTTCCTCAATGATGGTGATGGGTTTGGGTGAATCGGTGTGTTCTTCTGGTGGGATGAAACCAAGGCCAAAGAGCTCATGATATTTTTTGTTTTTGATCAAAGGTAACTCATGGGGTCCATATTCATAATGGCTAAGGTTGAATCCCTTCTAGACACACTGATGAAGGTATAATTTGAAAAATTCTAGTTTATTTAAATAGGAGAAATTGAAGGTAAATGGTCAAATACAAAATGTGGTGGAGGAAGAGAGAAGTGGATGATCAATTCCCCCATATATGAAGTTTTTTGGTGATTGGGAAGCCAAAAAGGAATGATGGTTTTGATATTGGGATCATAACTAGGATTATGTTCAAGGTTATAAAAATTTTGAGTAGGGAAGGCATCTAAGGCCTAAATATGATACTCTCCCAATGAGATATGTTAGAATGTAGGTTCCAAATGGTCCTCTATGGGGATCTAAGAATAAGGGATAAATGCGCTAGTTGAATCTTCATCAATGGTAGGGATGTATTTGTTATTGGTTGGTCATGAGGTGGATGTGTGAGGAATAAGAATGTCATTGTGCCGATATGTAATGTTGCAAGATGCATAAGGGTTAGGGTCAAATTATATAGTGATGACATGATCCTCATGTTCAAACTTGATGCATCGGTGCAAGGAAGATGGGGCACAACTCATGGAATGGATCTTAGGGCATTCAAGTAGGACATTGTATTAAAAATCACCTTGTATGATATAGAAGAGCTCTAAAAGTGTACAAGGTCCCAAGTAGATGTGCAGAGTGACTATCCCCAAGGTTGTGGCCATAGTATAATTAAAATAATGGAGGACTAATGTGGTTTTTGACATGATATTCTCTAGCAACTAGAGTGGGTCATAAGCATAGTAAGAGATAATATTTAAACTAGCCCCCCCATCAATCATCACCCTTTTGATGAAGGTTTGATTGATTTATAAAATACTAAAGAGAGGAAGATCAGGATCTTCAAGATGAACAAAAGACATTTCCTAATCCTTAAATGTGACAAGGGTAGAAGGATAAAGAGATTTGACAAAGGTTAGAAGAGGTTGAGAGTCCTTGGGTTGAACCTCTATGGATTTTAGGGCCTCTATAAGTACTTGGTAGTGATGGGGTGAGGTATTGATCAGTTTGTATAGTCTCATCTTCATCAATGCCTAGTGAAGCTATTTTAAAATGACTCACTAGATGGATTTAGAATAGTTGGAGGGAGAGGCAACCAAAATGGATATTTTTGGGTCTTGGTGAAAGTGAAGGTGGAGGCACTTGAGTTTGGTTGGAAGGTTGAGGGGTGGAAGTATATGTCCATGGAATGGACACTTTATCCTTTCCCTTTTCCATTTTTTGGGCCTAATATTAGGTGACCATATGAATAGCGTGGATGAGGGGAGGAATTAGATTAGAAGGTTTCTTCGGTTCTTACTCACTCTTGGATGAGAGTGTGGGAGTGGATGAGTGTTGGATATGTTTGTTTGGTGGATAGGTTGATAATGGGCTTGAGATAGGTCCATAAAATGATATATCATCCTCATCCCATAATTTATGGACAAGTGCTTGGAGAGCTTTACAGTTTTCCATATCGTGTCTAGGTGTCTTATGGTATGATCATATTAAACTATCATTGAACCAAGATGGTTTCAGACTTGAAGGTTTAAAGGGTTTTATTGGTGGTATGTTTAAGGAAGAATTCTATAACAACCTTTTCAAAATGGTTGAATAAGATTCAAGAAAAGGTGTTAAGGGTGATGGGATTTTGGTTTTTGAGGTGGGAGATTTCTAAGAAGTAGGCTTTATCATATAAGTTGTGGGTGGTAGAATGGTTTTGGTATGTGGATTTTATTGGGATTGATTGGTGTTGGATGGTTTTGAGGTGGAACATTTAAAGGTAAAATATTTAGAGGTGGTTGATTGATATGATGAAGTTTTGGAGATAGGTGGGTAAGTAGAGGTAGATAATTTGGTTAAGAATGATGGGGAGTTTGATGTTTTGGAGGGGGTAAGTAAATGTAGCATAAAATGAGGAATTTTAGTTTAGGTAGTTTTGGGAGGTTTGGCCTTCTTGATTGAAGTATGAGCTCCTAAGATTGAAGAAATATGGGGTCCTAAGATAGAAGGTAAGAGAGAAAGGGGTGGTATGGTTCTAGTTCTAGGTGGGATTTTAGGTGGTTTCACCTTACTGGTTGGTTTGGTTAAGGTTTTATTTAGTGGACTACATGGGTTTAAGTCCAACTTCAAAGATGGATAGATAAGGGTATGAGTAAGAAGTACCCCTACGTTCTTGATAGGTTTGATTAAGGAGGTGTCTGATGATTTGATATTTTTTTATGGAGATGGTTTGGATGGTTTTTCCATGGTTTTATAGGTAGAGGTATTTGATGAAGGGATAGAGGTGATGATAAGTTGAATGGTGGATGAAAGTGAGGTTGAATGTTCATGCTTTTTTTGATATGGGAGCCCAAGATGGTGTGAAAAGGTGGCTTGATCCAAATTGAGTTGAGAAGAGAATTCTAGGATTTGGACCAGTCTAGAGAAGGATTTGTAAATTGGTTTGGTTCCTTGGGAATTGGATTCAAAGATTAGGCCCATTGGTTGAGGTAAGGTAATGGATTATTCACCCTTATATTTGATGAAAGGTTTCTAGGATTTATAAAGATGTTTCCTCCATGGAAGGAGTAGATAAGGTGGTCTCTCTTTGTGGAATGGTTTCCAAAGAGAGAGTGGGTGATTCCATGATGGGAGAGGAAGGTGTGATGATAATGGTTTCCTCTTTTGGTATTTCTATCAAAGGAGAGCTGGGTGATTCCATTATCTCATCAAGTGAAGGATAGGAGGTGGTTTCTTCCTTTATTGTATCCAAAGGAGTGGAGGGTGATTCCACCACTTTAATAAGTGGAGTGGAGAAAGAGGTAGTTGAGGTAGTAGTTTCCTCAATGATAAGTTCATTGATAATTACAATGAATGTATGGACCTCAAGAGCATTAGATTATTCTAGTTTATTATCATCATGAATGGTATAAGGTCCATGATTGGGGAAAGGTTATCGAAAGATGTCGAGTGACTAATTTGGGGGTGCATAGGGATTGTAAAATACAAGTTCTCCTTTATCAATCAAGTTTTGGACAATGGTATTTAAGGTGTTACACCTAATAATTTCATGTCTAATGACCTGGTGGAAAGCACATAAATCATTCTCATTATACCGACTAGCCAAAGGGTGAGAAGCATCAAATTGTTGGTTAGGTTTGATTAGGCAAACTTGTATGATGTTGGCTTTGAGAAACTTGTCCAAAAATGAAGCATATGATTCCCTTAATGGAGTGTATTATTTTTGGGTATCCTAGTTTTCATTTCAAGTTTGTTGATTGGAGGAGTTAGAGGATTTATTTTGGGTGGGTTGGTTGACAACTAGAGGTGGGGATATTTTAAGGACAATTGTGTTAATGGATGCTTTTGGTTTTGTTTTGGGTTAGTTAGATTGGTTTGTGGTTTTAGATAGGGAGGAGTCATTAGATTTAAAGCTAGAGTTTTTATTTCTTAATTTCAACTTCCCCTCATCAATGGCTCTTATTTCTAGTTTATGCATCATAGTGAAAGCCTTTCCAAAGGTTCTAAAGGTTTGAACTTGTAGAGTAGGGGAAATATGTTTAACACAATCCCGAGAGAAAATTCCAATCAACTCAAGTTGGGGTAAAGATAAAGAGAGCAGGTTGATAAGACCTCTCTATCAAGCTATGAAATCAATAATTGCTTTATCATCAAATTACCTGATGGAGTAGAGGTCGGTGATGGAGACCTTCTTAGATATGTTGATCAAAAAGTGGTCTAAAAAGGTTTGGGCAAGTTGGGAAAATGAAAAGATGAGGTGCTTGGTGATAGTACTATACCAATATAATGTTGGTCCAAATAAATACATAAGAAATGTACGAAGAAGAATAAAATCATCATAGGTAATTAAGTAGCAACAATGTTGAAATACTATTAGGTGTTATTAGGGGTCTTCATTGATTTTTAATTTATAAGGTATGGAAATAACTGCACTTTGAAGTGGGGTGGATATTTATGGGTTTGTAGTGATAAGGGTAATAGTGTCAATATGGGTATAAGATGTATACACATAATATTTTCAAAATTTTATTGACTACTAACACTTTATATCTTGCAAGAACCTATCGAGTCTCAATCTCTCTAAATGCATGGCTTAAGGGGTGCATCTAGAAAGGGGTGGGTAGACCATCATTGCTTAATAAGATTGTTGTTCCTTTTACCACTTGCTATCTACACACTAGTTCCCTAAAACCATGAACCCTAGGCTTGTTCTTATCTTTCCTATCCATTCTAATCATTATCATGCTTTATTCATTAATTTCTTACCTTATTACCATTTTTACCTATTCATTACACTAAGTTAACTTGGTCAACCTAGTGTATTCTAACGACACTCTATGCATAGGAACATGCAACTAGATCAAGTAGGTCGACCCAGTATAAGTTTTATGAACTTTTCAGAATACCAATTTAGCCTACTAGGTTAACTCAATTAACCTAGTGTATTTGTATTCACTTTATATTAATTTTTGTATAGCCCAATCGATCAACTTGATCCATTATAAATTCTAATTTATATATTTTTAGATCATCCTACTAGGTCAACCATCTCGACCTAGTACATTTCCATACTTCCAATCTAACTAACTAGGTTGACTAGGTTAACCTATTACATTTTCATCACTTTTTAAATAGATTTATGTATTGTTTAGTCAACCAACTTGACCCAGTTTGCATGTTTTAGATCAACAATTTCTATCTTTGAAGCATCAAGAGTAGAGATGGTGTTGGCACCTCTAGTTTTTGAAGTATCCCATAGGACTATCATCATAGATCATGCTATGATTAGACCTTACCCTTTTACTAGGTTCCTTGATTATCATCCTTGGTTTACTCATGAGGTTAGTATGACTCTCCTTATACATTATATTGATCTTTCTCCTCCCATAATGGAACCTATATCAAAACTAGTTATTATTTCTACTACTACTATTATTGATCCTACTCTTACTTCTTCTAGCAGTACTCTTTTTATTAAGCCTAGTTCCATTCCTCCTTCATCACAACCTTCTCTTGGTGATGGTTTACTTCCTTTGCCTAAGCTGGATCCTCTACCCACCAAATGGGTTGATGATTCATCTCTTTCTTCTTCCAAACCTATTGCACCTTCTTTTGTGAGTATTCCTCCTAAAAATACTCACAAGAATATCTATTACTTCGATGGGATAGATAATCATTATTCTACCTATTGTCATAAGTTACGACAATATATTGATACCTTGTATCCTTATTCCCCATTAATAGACACTACCTTACCTCCTCTAAAAATCCTTCCTAAATATATACCTAAATATGGTGAGAGGTATTGTCTATGGCACTAATGTGACACACATCACATTGATCATTATCATATCCTTGAGTATCATCTTAAGGACCATCTTATAGTTATTCTTGGACCTTCTACCATTCCTCCCATAGGTCATTCTCACAAGAAGGATCCTCCTTATTCTCCCATAAATACACCTCCTATTCTACCTTCACCACCTTTTGTACCTCCACCTGTGGTTCCTTCTCCACCTATGGACCCTCCTTCACCCATGGATTCTTTTCCACTGGTGATTCTTGCATTTCCTATAGATCCCATTCCCACACATTATCATAACCATCCTTTTCCCAATTTCCCTCCTTAGCATGATTCGATGAGTATTCCTACTTTTTCAGTTGAGAAGATTAGAAAATAAGTATTTGCCCAATATTTAACAAAGATTGATGAGACATTAGAATCAATTCATATTCAGCTTCATATAGATTTATCCAATGTCTTGGATAATGTGTGTAGATAGATTTACTAATATATATGAGCATATGCATGGTGCTTTCTTATTTACATTTGGATTGGACATGTGATTCAATCTTATTTTTATCTATTTTTATATCATCTGATATTATGTCAAATTATTTCTTATCTTATATCATGTTATCTCTTCTTATTGTACTATAGTTAGTTTTGATTATTTATATTTTGCAAATACTTGTATTTTCCTTATCATTTCTATTTTATATTTGTCATCACTTTCTTTTCCTATAGATTTTTTCTCAAAACACTTCCCTTATATCTTCATGATTGTTTTCTCTCTTACCTTTATTTTTTATAAATAGTTATCATGGTGACTTGGTGATATCTACCCTATCCCTTTCTGGTTATTATCTCCTTTTACCATGTGATTAGTTAGCAAATAGTCTTTCTCATTACTATTTAATTTCATTGGTCCTCCTTTAGATCTCCTTTTTCCTTCTTCCTTTTATATAAACTAAGCATATACATGGTTGAGACTTGTGATCAAACACTTATTCATTTTCAAGCCTAAGTGTCCTATTCAATCTTTTATCTTGGGTTAATTAACTTCCTTTAGCCTTAGCCTATAACTCATTCATGTGTATCACTATCTCTCTCATGTTTGGTTTTCTAAATTTGTATGGAGGAGGAATATTAAAAATCCTTCAAAATAACATTAAAATCCAAATCATTTAAACAAAAGTCAATGATATCAAAAGGTAAATATATTCTCAAAAGTCAAATCACATCTCCTTCTTCTAGTTGAAGTTCAAACTCCACAGTTGGCCTCATGATAGAACCAATGTCCTTTTGGGTGTGGTAGTCTAGTAGATTAGAAGAGGATTATATATATATATATATATATATATATATATATATATATATATATATATATATATTACTGCTACCTACTTTCTCATGAAAGTACCTAATCTTCTCAGTAGCTTGATAGCTCTATAAGGGGTCCTAAGGAGTGGGGAACACGTCCTAGGGATGTAGGTCCATTTTAATTTTATTTGTACTAATCTACCTTCATGAGTTGATATTAGTAGCACACTTATATGCCTACAAATCTTTTTGTCTATAGGGAATAAGTTTCCTTTGTACATAAACGACCACTAGTCACTTAGTGTCTACTCATATCCTTAGTATATCTCTTACCTCCTAAGGTATTCTCATAAGACTCCTAAGTCTTTGCTTTTTACATTCCATTTTCATTCCCTTTGTTTCCTATTGGGAAATATTGTTTTGATTTTTGATCACTCCCCATGGGATTTAATTTATGAGTTACTTTTTAAGACCATAGATAGGACCCAACATTCCTCACAAATTACCACCTTTTCCATCTTATTACCCACATCCTTGATTTATCAATCCTAATCCTTCTACTTACCAATTTTAGTTTGGTACCCCTTGGGATTTATTTTTTTATTTGTAGTGTAAGACCATGGATAGGACCTGACCCTCCTCAAAAAATAATAAATAAATTTTTTATAATAAATAAGTCACCATCTAAATTACATGTGTCAAGTAAGAGATAAGATTCGATTGATTATGAGGTTACACATCATTTTACATACTTTACATCTTTATATTTAGTATTTTTTATGCTTGATTCATTTTTTTCCTATTATTTTCTTATTTTATGAATGCATGTAAGATTACAACCATTTCTTAAATTTCTCATACTTCCTAGCTTGAATTAGTATGATAAATTTAAGACCAATTTTTTGAAAATTGTGTTTCTCTTTTATACTTCCCATCATGAAATAGTATAATTGATTGACTTAATTTTGATTTGTTTTTATTACCATTTGTGCCCTTTTACATACTTTCCATTTTATTACATTATTTTTCATACTTCCCAACGTGATATTTAGTATGATTTTACTTGTTTTAATTTGGTGCTAAAATATTTCACATTGGTTTAAAAACAAATCTCCCTTTTACCATCTTGTTTGCCATTTTCTTGGTTCTTTATAATTAGTCATTTTTCATTTTATTACACATTTCCTAGCTTGAATTTGTGTGTAGTGCATTTTTCATTGATTATATTTTTCCAAGTATTTTTGCCTATTTATTTTTAAAACCATGCATGTGGTATCCATAATGCTAGAAAAGAAACCACATCACATATTTTTATTATAACATATACAACAAAGCTAAATACATGTGTTGGAAATAAATATATCCAAAACATCCACAACCTCAACCATAATGAAAAAACCTAACCATCATAAAGATAACATACACAACCAACACCAATATGCCAACATGACAAAATGATACATCACATATATATATATATATATATATATATATATAGAGAGAGAGAGAGAGAGAGAGAAAGAGAGAGAGAGAGAGAGAGAGAGAGAGAGAGAGAGATCAAACATTTGATACAATCATATATAAAGCCTCAGCACTAGGGTTGAGCCCCATCATGTCTATCTTGTGGCATAGCCATGTTATTTATTGAGGCCTTGGTTTGACTCCTCTTAATAGTATATTGTAATGAGGAAATTTAAGATCTAAATCCCTATGCCTGTACTAACTCAGTTTGGGTTGATACATGTGCCTACATCAACTAGGTCTACATCATCATATATGCCTACATCATTTATGTCACTATATCTCAATGTGCATCTCTCTCATTAGCTAAGGCCTGCAAGGCCTACCTCTCCATTGCACCCATATTTGTTAGTGGTTATGCCCTCTCTCTCTACCTTTTGGCCTTTTCTACTAGACTAAACTAGCTTACTTGAGCTGGGGTAGATGGTACACTTGAATCCTCTAGTGTCATGGGGTCGTATGGATGTAGAGTCTCATATAGAATGTCATGGAGTGCTTCCCTAACTAGGGACAACCATATCTCCTCCTCATCCTAAGGTACACCTAAAACATAACACTAAATGGATATTATATCACTATCATATCTCATTATATATATATATATATATATATATCTACCACATAAAAAACTAAAGAAATAAATTAATCATACTTTTTCTTACCTAACTATATCATAAATCCTATGGTTTCACCATCCACATGACCAACTAGCATAGTATCCTCATCTACATGGCCTCTTAGTACCTAACTTGTAAGTCATATCCTTAGCTCAAACCTAGTTGTTATGGCTCACATCCATCTTAGCTTCTATCTGAGTGGTATCTCTATCCTCTCCTCTAGCTCCTTTACTAAATTGCCAAGGATAATGATGGTCTCTACTCTCTCCTCCTACCTCCATCACTATCATGTCTTCAGTGGTCATGGCTCATCTCTCCATGGATATGGTGTTAGTATATCTAATATATTTACCCTACTCCCACCTCCTCCTTTAGAATCATACCCAACTAGTCCATGGTCACTCCTAGCTTGGCCTCAATATCAGTCTCATTATCAGTGGTCTGAGTCCCCTCTTCCATCATGGATCTCTCACATGCTAAGTCCACTACTCAAGCATGAGTATTGATGTTTCTAGTTGAGGTAGACACATCTTCCCTAACACCCATGCCACCAAATGTGGTTCCCTCCACTATGTATAGTGTTTATCACCTCTCTCCTCTCTGGCACTGGTCTAACTATGTAATAGCTTCTCTTAGGTAGTCATTAGCTACTAATATGGTTACCATTATGTTAGTTCATCTCACCATCTATAACATTAGTACATAGGGCATGAACCATGCTACCTAGTCCTCATTCTATTTCCTTACCTGAGGTGACCTATTATAGACCACATGGGGCAACCTAGTTGATTGATACATAGGAAATCTCTCATATATCCATGTTATTATTAGTATGATCATTCCTATGGTCTTATGTACTCTGACCCATTGTGAAAATAGTTCATGAATAAGTTATACCCAAATGATAGAGCCTAGATCATAAATCACTCCCTCCTCCAGCATCATCTTACTCAAGGCTATCACATATAGTGGTACCTTGCCATCTGACTTGTGATAGAGCACTCATTGTGTCACAATGCCTATCACTACCTTCCAAAGATCCTAAATATATGATATATACACATTGTTGGACCTTATCAAGATAAATTTTCCTCTTATCTTCTTTTCCCCAGTGTTTTGGTTATGTTGGACCTTACAAACTAACCAAACACCATTTCACTTAGTTTCAGTTGGTAGAATACACTAGGTCGGCTTACACCTACTAACTCAAGCATATGGATTTTCACCTCGCTTCAACCTACTAGGTTGACCTATTTGACCTAGTGTGAATAATGTGCTAACCTAGTGTATTTTACTAAAAAAATGTGTTTTTCTTACTTTCTTCTTGTTTCCTTCCAACCCATTTCCTGTCTTCCTATCTACTACCTTAGAACCTAATTTTGTTCATTTTTGATATATATAAATTTTTAAAATAAATATTTACTCAAAATTCACTTAAATCAATGCAAATTTCAAAAATTGGTTTGAGATTCTTGGTTGCATACCTATAGTGCACTTGTTCTTACCCTTGGGGTTCTCTCTTACCTAGAATGTCATTCCCTCACCATCCAATCTTGTTTTCTCTCTAGATTTCTTTTTCTCCTTTTTTAAAAATCAAAATAACAAAATAATTTATCTTTTTCCTATTAAAAACCACTTTTTCAAAATTCAAAATTCTTAATTATTCTTCTTCAAATTCCTTATTCGGCTCATATCTTTATTTCTACTCATCAATTTTGAAAACCATAAAATGCATTGGATTCATGATTACATAGTAATTATTTTCCACTATCATATTCTTATCTTGTAAAAATTTTAAAATTTGGGTATTTGTTGAACTAAATTCTATAGGTTCACCTAGTGTGCTTTACATTGGATGCCTTCACTTTCTTATAGTCTTCTTATTTATATTTAGCACCAAGGTAAGTTAAAGGTATGTAGTTTTCAATTAAGTACTTTAATTTATCTTATTTTACTCATACTTCACCATACTTAGGATCAACATTTTGTGTTATCATTTTCTATCTTTGAAGCACCATCTCATGTTGCACTTATGTGATACATGATGAGCTTCAGTTGGGCATATGTATATACATAATATTTTCAAACTTTTATTGATTACTAACACTTTGTATCTTACAAGAACCTATCGAGTCTCAATATCTCTAAATTTATGCCTTAAGGGGTACACCAAGAAAGTTGTGGGTAGACCATCAGTGCTTCGTAAGATTATTGTTCCTTTTGCCACTTGCTATCTAGACATTAGCTCCCTAAAACCATGAAACCTAGGATTTTTATTTGCTTTCCTATCCATTCTATTCATTATCATGATGTATTCTTTCATTTCTTGTCTTATTACCCTTTTTACTTGTATAGTACACTAGGTCAACAAGGTTGACCTCATGTATTTTGGGAACACTTTAACTATTTTGACTTGTCTGGTTGACCTAACACATACTTTAGGGATTAGCTCAAGAATATACTAGGTCAACCCGATCGACCTAGTACAACTGACATGTTTGTATAATTTTTAAGAAAGATACTACTATATATACAAGGTCATTTAACACCATTTCATAAGAGTCAAAAAAGAATAGAATAATCAAGTGAAGAAGTGTGAATGAACAAATGCTTATTAACCATTCTACTTGAGGAATAAAGCTTTAGGGTTCAATACTTTCTTTGAATCTTTGATATTATGTTGCCGAGAATTATTTTGGATGTTTAGGTGGGTTATATATCTTAGATCTGATTTATCTTGGTTATTCTTACAAGCCACAATAATCTCTTGTGAAGTACTTTGGTTAAAGGAGAGGTTGAGATTTGGTAGGTTTGTCTTCAAAGGTAAGTATTCCTAACTTTATTTCTCCTTTGTAAGAGTAGATAGATAATGCAGTATGTATTCTTATCTTCCATGTATTAAGATTCCATATACATTAACATGATTATATTTATCCTATGCATGTTTAGTTTATTTGTTTATTTGTTTTGTTCTAACCCCCACTTTATGCCACAAGATTTGGTGTACACTAGATTAGTTTACTTTTCTTGTTATTAGAATAGTTTACTTTCTTGTTTATTAGCATAGGTGAATATCAAATCATAGGAATATTTTAGGTTTTTTTTCCAATTAATTTATACTTTATGCTTTATAACCCTTCATATCATGATTTGTTATGATAAATGATTCAAGTGATCCCCTAATCAAGTTGAACAGATCCCCATATTGATCATGCTCTTGTTTAACAATTGTATACCCAATAAAAAGTGTAGGTGTACTCTATTTTATTTGATCCAAGATTAATTCATTATGCATCATAAAATTTTGATTTCATATATAAAATGTTCTCATGGTGGAGTATATGTAACAATAAGTGAGGTTGTACCTATGTTAGAGGAATTGTTGGTTGGTGTAAGGGGTGTTTGGCTATTGGTTAGGTTATTTGATTGACTTTGGGTGGAGGTAGTGGATGGGTTATTGGTGGAAAAAGATGTTTGAGATATCATAGGTTGGGTAGAGGTAGTGGAAACCATAAGATGGGGAAGCCTCCCATAGGGTGAATCACAAGGAGGAACCGAAGTAGGGGTGTGGTAAGATAAGGTGTTGAGGTAATGTTAGAGGGCCATGAAGTTGTTATCAAGGAAAGTGGTGAAATTTTCATCACCTTGGATAAATATCTAAGGCATGATATGGGGTTAAAAGGATGGGGAGAACCCTCCACATCTAAGGTGTACTCCAAGGAAGAAGAAGAAGAGGAAGATGGCTCTTGGTTGGTTTGGTTCCTCAATTGTTGTCTAGTAAAGACCATGTGAGAAATAGAAAGGAGTAAAATAGATCTCACAAATCAAACACAAATAAAATAAAATAAAAAGACATCAAGGAAATAAAAAACATACACTAGAGTGCATTTAAAATCTTAGGGTACCTTTTATCTCTCTTTTGGCTTATGCCTTAGTTTGAAAGTGTGAAGAAAAACTTGGTTTGTAGAATAGGTACTAAAAAAGAAGTATATGGTTGGTTTCAGGTGTTCAAGGATCTATGTTAGAAATCAATACATGGCATGGTATCTGGGCCTACCCCCTCACTTCACACACTAAAATAATAAGGGTGTTGGGTTCTTAGCCATTATATACTGATTTCCAAAGTTTACACTCAACCAGAGAGCTAAGTTTTGGTTTTTCTTCTCGGTAATGACCTCCAAGTAAGATAGACAAAGGTTGAATGTAATCCAATGGGATATAAAAACCTAATTGGGCATTATGTTAATTTTTATTATCGATTTATGTTTTTTGGTATGGTGTGTGATAAAGAAGTGAAGCTATGATTAAATTACTTTGCCTTTAATTTTAACCATGTGAGCTAAACATGAATGCAATCAATGTATGTAAGGTTTATTTTATAACCAAAATGAATTTTGATTTCTTTATATATCAGCATAAAATAAGGAATAAAATTTCACCTATATGCTACTAGGCCCCACTAGGCATGCCAGAATGTTTCTCTCAATTTTAGTTTATTTTCTAGTTAAAGAAGTAAGAAACTAAATGTAGGTATGGTAGAAGAAGCTATTTTTTTAGAAGAAAATAAATAGGTCAATACTAATGATAAATGGCCTAGGTTATGTCCAGAGAATAGGTGGGGTCTTTTTGAATAAGCAAAATGTTAGAAAGTGGATTTTAGTTGAGGGTAAGTTAGTGGAAATAATTTGATATTATTTCCTACCACAGTGACAATCAGTGGTTGAGATGACCAATGATGATTAAGGTGACCATCAGTGGTTGAGTAACCATCAGTGGTTGAGTAACCATCAGTGGTTGAGCGACCATCAACAGTCAGGGTGACTATCGATGGTTGTTGTGTGTACTGAGGGTGTTTCAAAAAAGAGTTTTAGAATGGATACAACAAGGTGTTAAAGGTATGTTTCAGGTTAGGAGGTCAAAGGGTAATAAGTATAAGGGTGTGGTTCAAATAAAGATATAAGAAACTACATAAACAAAACTCGAAACAAAAAATGTACTTAGCTCATTGCTTGATGGTTGATGGTAGATTGAGAAGCAATTTGGTAGAGTAATGATACTTTACTAGAAAAACAAATTTAGTATAGGTTCATGTCTTTGTTGAAGTTTTTGAATTACTGAAGGGAAGACCAATAAATCAGTTCTTGATGATATAAGCCCCTAATGACTACTAGTTGATAGCTTGGTTTTTTAATTCCTTAATTCTTAAATCCTCTTTCACCTCTTTATCCTCTCTTTTATAGGCAAAAGAGATAGAGGTGTAAGTTCTTTAAGGGGTGAAAATCATTACACAAATTCAATTCTTGATGTGTTATCTCATTGCATTAATTAAATAATGATGTGTTTGGGTTTGCACATGGATCCAATTTGAGTGCTCAAGTGGTAAGGACCTTACCATCGATAGTTAGGGTGACTATTGGTAGTCAAGGTGACCATCGACAGTAAAAGGTTCAAAGTTAAGTGGTGTAAAAAGATAGGTTAGTGAGTTGGGTTTAGATAATTAGCTAAACTAACTCAAGGTCATGGTTAGAGGTCGGGTATTAGTCTGATCTAGGGGTGTTTTGACATCTAGAACCATCGTGCATGGTTTTCTAGTGTCTACATTTTATATAAATTAACAACCTTGAAATGTTTTTTCTATTGCTATATAAAAAACTAGAAGGCATAAATCATTTAAAGTATATAAAAAAGTATTGATTAATACAAGGTAAAGAAAATAATATCATAGGTATAGGGATAATGTTTGATACTTTTTCATATAACTACAATGCATTTATTCAAAAACAATGCCAAAGGCACCCAAAAAACATACAAATGTTTTTCCATTTGCCCATACAAGGGTCTTCTTTCCATAAACCTAAAAAAAATAACTTACTTATTTGGTCCTAGTTTTATGGATTGATATCCACATTACCCCTTGCATGAATCATAATCCTCTTATTTCTCACCTAAGAATTTCATTTGTCAGCACTAGTGTACTCTTAGTGTCCTAACATTTTAATCTTCCATATGATACCACATGTAACAACCACCTAGATTTCAATTGAATTTACCATTAAAAAAATTAAAAATAATTACTATTTCACTTAGTTTATAAATAGTAAATTACTATCTTACTTCAGCATAGTAAAATCAAACTCATAAAATTTAAATTACTATAAACATTAATTTCACATAATCAAGTCTAATGCAAAAATTATTCCCAAATATAAAAATACATAATATACATCCCAAATATAATATCCCATGTATATCAATATAAACTAGCATCAACTAATAATTATAATGAAGTACAATACCATGTAATCATAACAACTCAGTTTAAGCTATTCATTACAAACATAAATTATATTATTTGCACAATATTGTCTATAACCACTATTGATATCAAATGCATAATATTTTCCACAATGATTGTTTTAAAGTAAAATATATGAAAACATGCATTATTTAATGTATCAATGAATAATGTAAAATATATTTTTAAATAGTCATAATTAATTAATGATAGTTTTGATAAGATGCAATGAGGGAGAACATCATTTGTGTGTTTTTCCTAAAACTATAGACCCATGGTCTCTCTAACATCTCCCCACTGACAATTTCCATTTTTTTTCATTAAGGGGCATGTAATGGTGTTTTAAACATCAATAACTAAATTGGAAAATTGTGAAAGTGTAATCATTATTACATGCATCCATCATACATACCATGGATACACCTCTATCTGATATGACTCAAATCAACCATGAAAACTAGTGAGTACAATGGACACACATTGTATACAGCTATAACATTACTTTGGGAAAAAAAATCTTTTGAATTTATAGATTCATAATAATATGGGTCCTTAACCAACACATGCATTACTCTTTGTAAAAACAACTAAACCAAGCTTCATACCTACCACTCATGGTACCCCAAACAAAGACGGTGATATTAAATTATTCATACAACCTAATAATAAAAATGAAGATTTGGCAAATCTATTTCAATCACTTACCTTAGAAGTTAACTATTCATTACCATTATTACCTAATTGATGATGAGAATCCTAAAATAGAAAATTTTCCAATTGCTCACCAATATTCAGGAAATAAGGGTGATGATAGTTGATATATAGTCAAAATAAGGTATACATTTCAATTATCATCACATAAACAACATTCACAATGAAAGTATTATCTTTATTTTTAAGTTTATAATAACCACTATCTAATCCTTAACATACCATATATTTAGAAAGATTTAATCATACAACTTAAAAATATAGTCTTGAATGTCATTTATGCTTAGTCTACTAAAATAAACTCATATGGATAGGGTTATTAACATAAAAAATACAACAAAATTTGCTTACTTATTTTTTGAATTAGTTTTATATAAATAAAATAATAATTTTATGAGGTGGCTACCTACTCACACCATTATCCAATTAATATGAAATTCCTATCTAGCCTTCTTATACTATATACGTGTAGGTAGTTAAACTAACTTCTTATAAGTTTATAGTATTTAATTATATTCAAAGATGCTACAATCCCTATGTTTGAGTGTGATATAATTTTTAAAGGTATAAAATCAACAATCATAGGTTCATTATACTGCAAGAAATAATCTCCATTACAAAAATAAAATAAAAAAATATTATCCCACTTATCCTTTCCAAGAAACTATTACTACAAAAAATATTCCTTATTACCTATATTTAAAGTCATGGTCATATAACATCATACAACCCTCAAATGCATTCATGTTAACAATAACAAATAAATATCAGTTTATGACCTTAATAAAAATAATGGCAATCATAAGAGAAATGCCAAAACAACATACTACCTCAAATAAGGTTTACAACCATAAATAAAGACACGATAACATGTTCCCTCCAAACAATGTCAGAATCACAACAAAAAGTAATATATCCACCATTTGGTATCAAAATCAGATGGACAAAACATACAATCACAAAACAATATCACAATCATGAAGGTGAAGCATAAAATAACCTATATATATCTCAATTATAAAAAATGAAGATATTAACAACATAGCCACAAAAAAATGTATGTCACCACTATACAATACCATACATTCCCAAAAATGAAGGTATCAACAACATTATACCTTTAATTACAACCAATAAAAGAAATAGAAAACAACCTATTGTTTCTGAAGGATATCAATTGTTAAATGAATTAAACTATAACATGTTGCAACCAAATAGAGTTGAAATCATGAGATCAAATCACAAAACCTATATTTAATGTTTTAAAGCATTAAATGATATCACATACATGAGAATGACATCAAACAATCACCAAATGAAATTATATCCACTAATTAACGTATAAAACCATTAAATGGAAAACACTAAAATAAAGAAAACCTCCATTAAATGAATACCATGAATTTAAGGCATATGACCACAAAAATAATACTATTAAATTAAAGTACGTAACCACCAAAATACTAACATACATTTACCAAATGGTGATTTATCCCATAAATAAAACATTCAATCATGAACATTCCATTATCTTTGCATTCATGATCATTGTATTATTAAATTAATCAGTCTAGATCTAAAGCCAATAATCCTGGATAGAATTAATTCCCTAAACACACATAAAAACTTACTTACAAATATTTATTTCAACCTTTTTATACTATCCTTTACCTTTTGTTATAGGAAAGAATTCTATTTTTTTGAAACTACAGTTCATACTAAGACGAGTGAAAATGAGCTATATGCACTATAATAGATAACTCAAATAATAATACTCAAACATATATGCACTATCATATATAGATCAAATAAATTTACTCTGTTATATATGCTATCATAAATATCTTAAATAAAATCACTTAGCTATATAAAAAAAACTCATTTTTATATGTTATCATAGATAGATCAAATTAACCCCAATTTTCATCTGAATCAAATATACAAATATAAAATAGGAATTACATATTTACTTGAGGTTATATGTCTCTTAGTATTTATGTAAGAATAAACTATATGGGGTTTCACATCACTTTCATATACAAGTATGTGAGAGTGTACTCTCACCTTTAAGCCTTTAAAATCATAAGACTTATTCCCCTATTTAATTAATGTAATTTTCAAAGCATATAAAAAAATTTACTTTCTTTTAGGTAGACCTTTTTGATATATCAAAAAATTTAAGAACCTATAATTTTATATAGATTTGAGTTTTATGAAGCTAAACACTTTACAGTAAACCTCACTAGGATGATAATAATTTATTTTATTAAGATATAGTTCTACCCTGCCTCATGACCTAAAAATATTTACTAAACATGAAAGAGTTTACCTATAAGTCGAATAACCATGCAAATAACTAGATTTGAGTTTTTTTGTTTTTTCAAAGGAAATGTCAATGTAAAATATCTGAACCCTAGCCATGGTTGGTGGATTTTAACATATTTTATCTCTTTTTCTAAATAACAACACACTTTTTTCTATATATTTGGGGTTCCAACCCTATGAGTTTCATTTAAATTTAGATACAATTGAGATATAAAAATTTTCCCCCAAAATATTAAGGAAAAATAGACTTTTACATACCAATACTTGTTTGTAGATGTTGAATGTAGATATTATGTGTTCCAAATAGAACCCAATTATCCTTTTTAACTCCTCCCAGTTACACTATTATTTCACACTTCATCCCCATATCTTAATATTCATCTTTTTTAAGGATTTACCATCCATTTTTGGCTAAAACAAAATCTTAGATATCTTCATTCATCTCATCGTCATTAGGCCTATTTTCCCTCAATCATGGTAGCTAGGGTTTCACTCTAGAGATAAACAATTAAAACTAAGTCTTTGGTTCCAATAATATCTTTTACTATTGGCTTACATGAGACTCTAATCACTTCATAGTCAAGTTTGATAATAATAATAATAATAATAATAATAATAATAATAATAATAATAATAATAATAATAATAATAATAATAATAGTAATAGTAATAGTAATAGTAATAGTAATAGTAATAGTAATAGTAATAGTAATAGTAATAGTAATAGTAATAGTAATAGTAGTAGTAGTAGTAGTAGTAATAATAATAATAATAATAATAATAATAATAATAATAATAATAATAATAATAATAATAATAATAATAATAATAATAATAATAATAATAATAATAATCTGCTTTCCAAAATATGGCCAAAATTACTATGTAAAGTGGAGAGGATTTTTACATAGTTAGAAAAATGAGTTAGGCATAATTTATCTATTTCCCAAAAAGTGGTCATGTTATAAATAAAATATACCACCCATGTTGGTTATAACACAAAATAACAATTTTTAAGTTCTCTAGTCATTAGAGGTTATTCAAATTTGTAATGTTTTGATCTAGAAAACAAAGTTAAGCATGATCATTAGCAAGAATGCCCTAAGTGTTATTTTCATATCCCAATAAAGTGACCAAAGTATGTTAATTATTTATTTTATATTTCACTACCTAACCAAGCAATGACTGATATATAAAATAATTTATGAAGGTAATCAAGTAAATGAGACTGAGTTATGATATACATGCAAATAAAAGATATTGATAGAAGCTAAGTAACCATTATTAAAATAATTTTTAGTGTGCGTTGGTTCTAGATTTGGTGTTTCTATCCCCAATAAATATGATCTATCTTCCTCTCCCCTATGATGCACTCCCTCTAGGTTATGTTGTGAAGGGATGGATAAGCTATCATGTATGCATCTCAATCAAGGAAGAAGGTAGTTAATTTTGTATTAATTATATATATCAAAAAAATTATACATGGTATTAACACCAACACTAAATTTGATGCAAAAAAAATATAGGCCAAATTCTAGAGGCCACTTTTGGCCCATAGCTCCGTTTGATCTCTTCCATGTGCCAAAGTGACTATCTCAAAAAGTTCATTACTAGCCTAAGCTGCATTATCTACTTAGAGTTATTTTTTGTATTTTTCTAAGGCCATATGTGATCATATGAAGGCTTGAAATTACCATTTAATTTTTTTTCAAGAATTTTATATTTTTAGAAATTGTATATTTTTTGGACCAGATGTCAACTTTAGTTAAATTTCATCCCATAGGCTAATTTTAGTGTTTAGTGTATTTCAAGAGATTTTTAGAGCTTTTCACACTTTCATGTGAAACTTATTAAAAATAGCAACTGTTAAAAAATATTTTTTTTTAGATTTTAGTTTTTTGAAATTTTACATGTCAACTCTAATTTTGAGTTGAGGCTTATTTAAGCATGGTTTGGGTTGTAATTATTTCAAGTCATTTAATACAAATAAATACAAGTTTTATTTTTATAATCTTTGCCTATTGATAATTTATTATCTTGATAATTTTTGGGTTCATTATCCGGTATTAGATTATGGTTGGATCTTGGAGGAGTAAGAAATAGCGAGAGGAGGAGTTATTGTGTAGATGAACTAGACTATACAAAAAACTATAGAGGAAAGTTAAATAAATAATAGAGGATATTAATAATCATATAATAATATAAGGTGGTGATGAAACTAAGGAAGACACAAATTATGATGAAGAAATTTAGCAAGAAGAACAACAAGATCAACCACCATTGATGGAAGAGAATGGTTCAAGATTTAGAAGGAAGAAATGAAGGAATAAAAGTTGATGTTATAGATTATGGAGGTAGTTTAAAACCAAAGGAGTTGATAGATTGGATTAATAGCATGGATAAGTTCTTTGAGTGGAAGACTATGAGAGAAGGCAATAAGGTAAATTTTGCATGAATGAAATTAAAAGGTCATGCAATGATTTGGTGGGGTCGCTTGAAGAAAGAGAGATAGAGAAAAGATAAAGAGAATATTCGTTCATGGAAAAACATGGAGAAGAATTGGAGGGATAAATTTATTCCTATGGATTATGCACAAACCCTATACAAAACATTTTAGAGTTTAAGACAAAAATGTCATAGTATAGAAGAGTATACAGATGAGTTTTATAAACTTTCTATATAAGTGGAGCATGATGAGAAAGAAGATAAAATGGATGAAAGGTATGTAAATGGTTTGAAATTTTATATTAAATATGAATTAAGCATGCATAGAATACTTTACATAGAGGATGCTTATCAATTAGCTTTGAAGGTAGAAGAAAAATTAAATAGGTAGAATTTCATAACGACATCTCTTGGTCCAAGAAGAGGCAGATCCCCTCTAATAAAGGCATGAGATGGGTTTAATACCACCAAAGGTGGGTCTAATAATAATAGAGGTGAATCATCATGTGGTGTATAAATGAAATATGAGAATAGGTAGGGGTTTCAATAACAATAAATAAGAAGAATTTTTGAGGATGAGGTTATGGTGGTGCTAAAGGATGGTTTTTGAATTAGTACAAATATTATGATTATTATTGTTGGAAATGTGATTGTCATTGATGTCAAAATTGAAATTATAAGTATGTCATTGATGTTCAATAATAAATATGGTGATTATATGATATACAAAATATTCTTTCAGAGGTCTAGGATGATAAGAGTGCTTGTGTGCATGAGTGAAATTCATTTAGTTCTTCAAAATTATCATCTAGACATTTTGAGTCTATGATAGGAAAATCTAAGAATAGATTTTTATAACATCACCATTACCAAGTGTGAATGATTTTTTGGGAGTTATTCATATGGTTATGATCACATTAATCCCTAGTTATTATGAACTAATTTTGAAGTCATGCAATGAAGCACGGTAGAAGATATAGGGATGGAAATTTGGCTACTCAGATAAAAATTACTAAGTTTCTATACTTAGCCAAATTAACAAAAGTGATAAATAGATCCAAGTAAGCATATTTATATCCAAATTTACAAAAGGGTTAAATAGAGCCAAGTAAGCATATTGATGAGGTCAACATTTGCACACCTGGATGTACCAAGATAAAATGATCATATGGGTTCATTTTTGTGCATAGTTTTTATGTGTTAAATCTCAAGTCACATAACATAGAGTGATAAAATATATGATTGAGAAAAGTTGGGCTCCCAAGCATTTTAATAGTGTTTTCCAACACTTAGTCAAAATTTCAAGTTACATGACAAAACTGAGTAGGCACTTTGATGATGCCATATATTCAACATGTGAAGGCTTCAAGAGTAGATGAATGTATGGATGGAATACCATATGTAAGAGGATATTATGCACTAAATTATACATCATCCCACTAAATGAAATAAGATTTATGTATGTACAAAGTTAGCCTTCTAAGCATAGTGAAATGGTCTCCATATTTAGTCAAATTTGCATAAGGTCTTACAAAGTTGTCATGATTTTAAAAAGACCATTTATGGACATTTACAAAGGAAATAGATATAATATCTATTATGATTTTTTTATGATCATATTGAATATATGGTCAATAGGTTTAGATGAAGAGGAGTGAGCTCATAATTGAATTATATTTACTCTTGGACATGATACGGTTTCTCAGTTAAACCCTAAGGGTTTAAATCATGGTGTTCACAATATTTTCTATTTTTGTTGATTGGATATATCCTAGACCTAGTAGTTTAATTCATAACTTAAGCCTTTGTCCTTGTTATAAAATTGACCCTTTGGACTTAGCAATTACCAGTTTGAGTAGTGATCAGAGGACTTAATATTTTCTAAGTCTTAGACTTAATATTTGTCCTAGCTTGATCGATATCTAGCACTTAACTATATGTAGAAGATACAATGATGAGTAATAAAGTCAATTTGTCAAAGGCAACTCCAAGTAAACATGTCAGTGATAAGTGTTACAATCATAGAGCATTGAATAGTAATTCTATAGTATAGTTCAAAGTCAATAAGCCAATGAGAAACATGTGATTTACAAATGTCTCAATAGCAAGAACTAATAACAATGTGTAGAAGGCATGCACTAATTCCAAGTGTCACATTCTTGAGAGCTAATCAGAGATAAAGATCGATCTTATCAAAAGATCTGATGATGAGTGGATGATCATGCAAAGGAGATCTAATGGAGCGAGTGGACCTAATGGGATAAAGTGTTTGAGCTTTATATACATAGTATCAAGTTAAAGATTGAGAAATATCGATGGATTACAAGATTTTCAAAGACTCAATAAGTAGTGAGATGGGATAAAGAGCTTAGATTTTAATGACTAGATTGAAGTAAAGATCATGCATCTATGAAGATCTAATGATATGTAGAATCTTAGATCAAAAAGATCAATGGATGAATTTTAAAGGTAGGAACATTAAACTTAAAAATCATATAAGGATCCAACATAGAGAATGATCCTATCATATCTCGATCAAATGGATGCATTTTGAAGTTAAGCATTTTAAATGAAAACCATGAAATTATGATGATAAATATAATAGTAAAGACTAATATTTAAAGATATGTTTAGTCTAACAGTCAGACATAAGAACATGCATGAAAATGAAAGTAATCCATGAATTGTGACATATATAATGAAATTAATTGATGTAACTGATCAAATCTATGTAAATGTGCATGTGCATCAAAACTAGAGCCAAATATATCCTAAAGATAGTAGTGAGACTAGGAATCATAGTGGTGGAGCATGAGTTCTAAACATTGGAAACTTGTAGTTTAAGAGATAATAAACTAAGTCTATAAGAGACCATGATGTGTAAGAAAACTAGTGTGAACATAGAAGACACAGAACCGTAAATCAATTACTTATATAAATGACATTTAGAATATAGGCAAAAGTAGTTGGAATTATTTGAAGTGTGTTGTATAGAAGAATATGAAGACATAGAGATAAAGGTGTAGAGAGGATGAGATGGTGTTATTGAATTATGTCAAGCAAAGAAATATAGAGACACAAAAATAGAGGGGAAAGGAAGAGAAGAGAGATGAAGTGCATAGCATGAATAGTTACATACTAGACTTGTAACATAGAATAGAAGGATTGGATTCATTTATGAATCTATGTTGTAATATGGAGTTGTAGCTCCATAGAATAATTTGATAGGTTGGTGCCATCAAATAAGTTCAATTGGTGCTAAGATCAGGGAGTGGGTGCTTCTTTAGAATTGTTAATCTTAAATCAAGGGGATTAGTGTCTACTTACGGTTGGTTCCCTTAAAAATTATAACTAGTGAGGTTTCTTATTATGAGCCTGGATTATAATGTTAGATTCTAGTAACTATTCTCATGGTGGTTTTTCCAATATTGGGTTTTCCATGGTATATCTTGTGTTATGTCTATTTATGTGTTTGTGATTTCTTCATATAGTTTTAAATTTACATTAAAAATATTTTAAGGACTAATTTATTTAATATACTGATTTAACCCCCTCTCAGTATCAAGTTATGTTCTAGTAATTGTTATCAATCCCCAGTTCCTTAGAAGAAGCTTAATTAGCTTAGGTAGATATTGGAAAGTTGAACAGAAATGGCTAGTCAAGAAGGATCATCAAACAAAGCGCCTCTCTTTTATAGATCAAACTATGTATTTTGGAGAATAAGAATGGATTCATATTTATCTTCATTAGGGTTTGATATATGGATGTCTCTGGTAAATGGATATACATCCCCTGCTATAACTCCTACTAATAAGTCTACCAAGAAAGCATATGAGAACAATTATAAGGCAAAGAATACTATCCTTTATGGATTTTTTAATTCAGATTTTGTCAAAGTGATGAATTTTCAAAATGCACAAGATATATGGAATAAATTAAAGAGCATCTATGAAGGATATGACAAGGTAAATCAAGCCAAGCTACAAACATTCAAAGGCAAGTTTGAAAGCTTAAAATGAATGAAGAGAATATTTAAGAATACCTCCTCAAGGTAGATGAAACATTCAATTCAATCAGAGGGCTTGGAGAAGAAAAGAAAGAATCAATTATTATCAAAAAGGTCCTAAAATCTTTGCTATCAAGGTATGATTCTAAAATCTCTATAATAAAGGAAGAAAGAGATATAGGTAAACTCGTTGTTGATGAGTTCCATAGAACCTTCACATCCTATGAGATGAGAATGGGAGATATAGATACCTTCAAGAGATAAACTAAATTCAAAACATCCAAACTAGTGAAGGCAAAAACACCTACATCTAGATCTAAGGAGACTGATAAAGAATCCAACTTTGTTAGAATACTAAAGAGAGGATCTATAAAGTACATAGGTAAGTTACCTTTTAAATTATTTAACTATGGTAAAGTAGGACATTTTACTACTATAATACCTTATAATAAAATAGATAAATCTATGCAAGAATAAAATAGTAAAAATGTGAAACCCAACTATCCCAAAAAGAAACTATTTGAAAACAATAAAAGCCTATACATAAAATAAGATAGTGATTCAATGGATGAGAGTGATAGTTCTAAATGATGATCATGACTATGATTTTGTGGCTAAGGAAAAGGAAGTCATATTCATGATAATAGAATTAGATTCTATGGATCAAGAAGAAGTTGAAGACTCAAATGATGAAGAAGGATAAGTGGATCTAGAGTGTGATCTCATCTATGCTTTAGAGGAAATTGACAAGATGAGAAAAGAGTGATGAAAATAGAAGAAGCTTGGACAAAAGAAAATTGAGAAAATGTCCAAAAGTCTTGAAAACTTTGATCAAATGATAGTGAGCCTAAAGACACAAGTTGAAGAGGCTAAAAGAATAGAAAATGTAGTCAAACTTGAACTATAGTCTAGATATGATGAGTGCATGTAGTTAGAAGCAAAGATAGTGGCTTTGGGAAAAGATCTTGAGAAAGCTAAAGGATGAATTAATAAAATTCTGAAGTTGATAGGAGGATCATACATTCTTGATGAATTGATCAACTCTCAAAATCCTTCAAAATAGAGATCAGGTCTTGGTTATGAAAAGGAAAAATATCCATAACTAGTACATCTGATAACCTATATGATAACTTCAAAACAAAAGGAGAATCAGGATCAAAGAAAGAAAATGCTTACAAAGATACAAAGACAAACTCAAATACATTTGATGTGAAGAAATATTAAGGAGAAAAGAAGTCTGAAAAAAATAATAATATAAAGGTAGTTGATGTAGATGGATTCACAAAAGTGAGAGACTTGAAGAAGCCAAATTTTAGAAGAGTTCCTCATACTACACCAAGAAATGCTATGACTAGGTATTCCTCATATTTCTATGCTTATTTCTATACCTATAATAAGTTTGGTCATAGGGATATTGATTATAGAGTTGTACCTAAAAAGAGAATAAACTTTATAAGTATAAATTCATTTGTTCCTTTGTTAGATACACATGTAATATGATATAATTGTAATAACTTTGGTCACATAGCTAAACAATGTAGAACGAGCTTTGTAAGATCAAAAGTACATAATGTAAAGAAAGGAATGACTCCCAATGTGAACAAAGGTTCACAAGTTTCTAAAAATAAGCCAAATAAGAAACCCAAGGATGTGTGGAGAGTGAAAAATCAATCCATGATTGCCCAAACTACACTCCATGCCAAGGAGTAAAATTTGTGGGTGATAGATAATGGTTACTCAAAACATATGACTAGTGATAAGAAAAAGTTCATAAAATTGATAAAAAGTAACGAAGGATCTATCATCATAGGAGATAACATTGCAATAAAGATAAAAAGAAAGGAAACTTTGAATATAGATGGAAAACTACCTACACATGATGTCTTTTATGTTAAAGGATTGAAGCATAATCTCATAAGTTTTAGCCAAATGTGTGACAATTGATGTAAGGTCACATTTGATATATAAGGATTCAATTTAAAGAGATATGGAATACTAGTTGTAGAAGGGAAAAGGACTGAAAGCAATATCTATAATCTTGTTGAAGTGAATGGTAATAGCTTCCTGATAGGAAAGATTGACGAGAGTTGGTTATGAAATAAAATAATGGGTCATGTTAACTTTGATAACCTAGTAAAATTAATCACAAATAATTGTGTCAAACACATGCCCAATATATCCAAACCTATAGACACTAATTTTAAGGAATGTAAACTAAGCAAGTAGACAAGGGTCAAATTTCAAACAAAAGAGTATGCAACTACAAAGACTTTAAGGTTAATTCATATTGATCTTTATGGTCCAACTAAGTTAAGAGGATTTGAAATAAGATGATAATTCATGTTATTTGTATATGATTACTCAATAATGACATGGGTAACATTTTTTTAAGGACAACTCTCAAGTGTTTGAAAGATTCAAGGTCTTTAGAGCCATGGTAGAGAATGAGATTAGATTAAAGTTTAAATTATTAATATCTAATAAAGGTGGATAGTTCACCTTAAATGATTTCATAAAGTATTGTGAGAAGCATGGGATCAAAAGGCATTACTTTGCATCAAGGACTCAATAGCAAAATGGAGTTGTTGAGAGAAAGAACAAGGTAGTTAAGGAGATAGATAGAATAATGCTAAAAGAGGAAACGTTACCTAATGTATATAGGAGAGAAGTAGTCCAAACAACAATATACATCTTGGAAAGAGTTTAACTAAAATTAAATAGTGACAAAACTCCCTATGAGCTATGGTATGGAAAGCTTCCCTCTACTAAGTACCTCAGATTGTTTGGAAGCAAATGCTACATCAGAAGAAAAGAGCAAAAATTGGGAAGCTTTGAGTCAAGATGTGATAAAGGAATATATCTTGGTTATTTCATTCAAATAAAAGCCTATGTATGTTACAATAAAAGGACACATAATATTGTATAGAGTGTTAATGTTAAGGTTGAAGAAGGATTGAAACATGTTGAACTAACAAGAAAATGAATATTGAAGAATCAGATCTTGAAGAAGAAGTAAATAATGAAGAGGTTGAGGAAATGAATGAAAATTCACCTCCAAGATTTGTTCAAAAGGATCATTTTAAAGAGAAAATAATTTGTAATATGAATGAATAAGTTCAGACAAAGAGAAGATCTATAGTGAGTAAGGAGTAGGTAGGTTTTGCTCTAATGTCTGAAATTGAGCCTAAGAGATATGTTGAAGCCAACAAGGATGATAATTGGATAAAAGCCATGGAAAAATAACTAAGCCTATTTGAAAAGAAAAAAAAACATGGAAATTATTTCCAAGATCTTTAAACAAGAATATGATAGGAATAAAGTGGGTCTTTGGAAACATGCTCAACGAGGATGGATCCATTATAATTAATAAAGAAAGATTGGTGTGCAAAAGATATACACAAGTTGGGGGCATATATTTTGAGGAAACATTTTCTCCACTTATTAGATTTGAGACCATAATAATGTTTCTAGCATCCTATATTTCCAATAAGTTTAAAGTCTATCAAATGGATGTTAAGTTTACTTTCTTGAATGGGAACCTAGAAGACGAAGTCCATATAAAACATATTGAAGGATTTTAGATCTCAGAACAAGATAATGTGTGTAGACTAAAGAAATATTTGTATGGTCTAAAATAAGTACCTAGAGCATGGTATTCAAGATTGGACTAGCAATTACAACAATAAGGTTTCAACAAAGGATGTTCAAACATTAATCTATACTTCAAATTGGAAGGTAAGAATAAGTTTATTTTCATTGTTTATGTAGATGACATAATATTTGGAGGTAGTAATAACAAAATGTGTAAAGAATTTTTTACACAAATGAAAAGTGAGTTTGAGATGTCTCTCTTAGGAGAAATTTCTTTCTTCCTTGCTCTATAAATAGAACAATCTAATGAAGGGATATTTATATCCCATACCAAGTATGCTAATTAAATGTTCAAGAATTTTAGAATGGAAGATAACAAACTAGTTAGTACTCCCATGATAACTAGACTCAAGTTGAGCAAAGAAGATGAGTCCCTTGAAGCAAATTAGATAATGTACAGATCAATGATAGGTATCTTTCTATACCTAACTACATCAAGACCTAATGTCACACAAGAAATGTGCATGGTTGGATTATTTCAAGTTTCTCCAAAAGAATAGGATGTCAATGTAGTGAAAAGGATCGTTAGATACATCAAGAGCACAATTGACTATGGCCTATGGTATCCTACAATTGAAGATTTCACTTTGATAGCTTATACAAATGTTGATTATGTAAGAAGTGTGGATGATATAAAAAAACTAGTGGTGGTTCATTTTTACTTGGAAATAGACTTGTTTCATGGCTAAGCAAAAATCAAGAGTTATTTACTCTTTATACAATAGAATTTGAGTATGTAGAAGTAGTGGCATGTTGCACTTAAGTCTTGTGGATGAAGAAAACACTAAAATATATCAAGGTAGATTACAAGTCACCTATTTCCATTATTTATGATAATTAAAGTTATATTAATATATAAAAAAATCTAGTGATGCATTCAAGAACCAAACAAATATCAATTAAGTATCACTTTTTGAGAGAAAAGTTTGCAAATCAAGAGGTCATAATGGAATATATGCAAACTAAGGATCAAATTTTAGATATATTCATAAAACCACTTCCCAAGGAAAAATTTAAATATTGAAAATAGAAGTTGGGAGTGGTGGCTCCTACACCACATCACTAGATCTTAGTGATAGGGCTTGAGTCTAGGGGGAGTCTCATAGAAGCTTTGTTAATCCCTAGAAGAAGAGAGAAAAGGCAACTCAGGTATGCATACTTTTATAAATTTTTAATGAGTTGATGGTTGTAGATTCTTAGAAAAATGCCTTTAAATGATAAAGGGGGAGAAAATTTGGACAAACAATAAGAAATAATCCCTTTACCATTGATGAAAATGGGGAATAAGAAGAGAAAATGCTCTCTGTAAAGGTTTGGATAAAAAGTGCAAATGTCAAAGAAGAAGCAGAGCAAATGTCCAAGTTGAGCATTACAAAAATGTTCCATTGCCTAAGGGGGAACAAGTATGGTATGAATATATTTAGTTCATACTCATTAGAAGCTAATGAAAGTAATGCTAGAAAAGGATCAAAATATTAAAAAATTAGAGCATTTAGTTTGCCATCAATGACAAAGGGGGAGATTGTTGGAAATATGATTGTCATTGATGTCAAAATGGAAATTATGAGCATGTAATTAATGTTCAAGACTAAATATGGTGATTAGAGTATATGAAAATGTTCCTATCAGAGGTCAAGGATGATTGGAATGCTTGTGTGCATGACTGAAATTCATCTAGTTCTTCATAATGATCATCTAAACATTTTGGGTCTATAACACAAAAATCTTAGAAGGCATTTTGTTGACATTAACATTACCATGTGTGAATGAGTTTGGGGGAGATGATCATTTGGTTGTGATCACATTATTCCCTACTTATTATCTATTAGTTTGAAAATCATGTGATGAAGCATAGTATAAGAAAGAGGGATTCAAAATTGGTTATTTAGATAAAAATCACTAAGCTTTTATACTTAGATAAATTCACAAAAAGGGCTAAATAAATCCAAATAAGCACATTGATGAAGTCATCATTTGTACACTTGGATGTGAAAAGATAAAATGATAATATGGGTTTGTTAATTTTTGTTCCTATCTTTTATGTGTTAGATCTTAGGTCACACGACATAGCATGACAAAAGATATGCTTGATCATAGTTGGGGTCCCAGGCATTTTGATAGTGTTTTCCAACACTTAGTCAAATTTTTAGGTTGAAAGATAAAGCTAATTAGTCTCTTTGGTGATTATATATCTTGAAAATATGAAGGATTCAGGAGTAGATGAATATATGGATAAAATCCCCTATATAAGAGGATCTTATGCACTAAATTGTTGATCATGTGACTAAACACAACAAGAGTTATGCATGTGAAAAGCTAGCCTTCTAGGCATACTAAAATGGTCTCCATACTTGGTCAAAATTTTCACAAGGACTTGTAAATTTGTCATGATTTTACAAAGACCATTTATGGACATTTACAAAGGAAATAAATAGAATATCTATTATAGGTTTTTCATGAACATCTTGAATATATGGTCCACATGTTCAAATGAAGAGGAGTGAGCTCAGAATTGAATTATCTTTGATCTCAGACATGATAGGTTTTATCAATTAAACCCTAAGGTTTTGAGTCATATAATTCATAATATTTTCTATTTTTGTTGACTGGATATATCTTGGACCTGACAACTTAAGTCATAATTTAAGCCTTTGTTGTCATTATAAAACTGGCCCCTTAGACCTAGTAATTATTGGCTCAAGTAGTGATCAAAAGGACTTAGTTTTTACTAATTCTTAGACTTAATATTTGTCCAAAATTTATTAATGGATAGAATTTAATCAGATGTTGAAGATATAATGACATGAAGTGAAGTTAATTGGTTAAAGGTAGCTCCAAGTAAACATGCTAGTGATAAGTATCATAGTCATCAAGAATTGAACAATAGATCTATGGTGTGGTTTAATGTTTATAATTAAATGAGAAATTTATTATTGATAAGTATATTAATAGTGATAACTGATAGTAATGTGCAAAAGTCATGTGTTAATTCCAAGTGTCACATTCCTGAGAGCTAAGTAGAGATGAAGATTGAGCTTATCTGAAGATCTGTTGGTGAATGGATGATTATGAAAAAGAGATCCAACAAAGTGAGTAGACCTAATGGGATAAAGTGATCAATGTTTATCAACATAGTGTCAAGTTGAATACAATGCAATATCAATAGAGTGTAATCATTCCAAAGACTCAAGAAGTATCAAGATGAGATAAAGAGATCGATGTTTAACGACTAGATAGAAGTAAAGATCATACATCTTTGGAGATACAATGACATGCATAAGCTCAAATCAAAAAGATAAGCATACAAATTTTAAAGGTAAGAACATTAGTGTTCAAAAGTTTAAAATGATCCAATGGAGAGCGTGATCCTATTAAAGATTGATCAAACAAACATGTTTTGAAGTTAAGTAGTTTAAATGAAGACCATCATATC
This sequence comes from Torreya grandis, assembly GCA_037957365.1. Lineage (NCBI taxonomy): Eukaryota > Viridiplantae > Streptophyta > Pinopsida > Cupressales > Taxaceae > Torreya > Torreya grandis. The sequence goes on along the minus strand of JARHVA010004564.1, from coordinate 837,614 downwards.
ATGATGCCAAATGTAAGATCAATGATTGATATTTAAAGATACGATTAGTCTAATAGTCGCATGTAGGAACATGTAAGTAATCCATTAATCATGACATAGACAATGAGATTGATCATTGTAACTGATCAAATCTATGTAAATGTGTATGTGCATAAAAACTAGAGCCCACTATATACTAAAGATAGTAATGAGACTAGGAATCATGGTAGTGGAGCATGATTTATAGATGTAGGAAGCTTGTAGTTCAAGAGATAATGAACTAAGTCTATAATAGATCATGATGTGTTAGCAAACTAATGTGAGCACATAGAATATATGGAACCCTAGAGTAATTTCTTATATATACGACATCTAAAATATAGGCAGAAGTGGCTAGAATTATTTAAAGTGTGTCATATAGAAGAATATATAGACACATAGATAGAGGTGTAGAAAGGATGATCTAGCATTATTGAATTGTGTCAAATAGATAAATATCAAGACATATAACAAGAGGTGCATGGAAGAGAAGAGAGATGAAGTACATAACATGAATAGTTACATATCACACCTATAACATATAATAAAAGGATTGGATTCATTTATGAATCTATGATATAATATAGAGTTATAGCTCCATAGATGAATCTAATAGGATGGTGCCATCATATAAGTTGAGTTGGTATACAGATCAGGGAGTGGGTGTTTCCTTAGAGATTGTGCTCTTAAATCAAGGGGATTGGTGTTTCCTTAGGGTTAGTTCCCTTAAAAATTATAAATAGTGAATTTTTTTATTATGAGGTTGAATTATAATGGTATATTCTATAATCTATTCTCATGGTGGTTTTTCCCATATTGGGTTCTCCACGGTATATCTTGTGTTTTGTCTTTTTATGTGTTTATGATCTCTACATATAGTTTTAAATTTACATTAAAAAAAATTAAAGGACTAAGTTATTCAATATAATGATTTACCCCCATCACAGTATCTAGTTGTGTTCCAATAGTTATATATGTGGAGAAAAAGGCAAAGATATTTTTAGTGTCATCACTATCAAGATCAAGAAAGGAGGTAAGAGGATCACCCAAGAGTGAATCTAATTGAGGCTAAGATAGAAGAACAAAATAATGAAATTACACCAGTAGATGTTAGAGAGAATCTCATGATGAGAAGAATAATGATCACTCCAAGGAAGGAATAAGTGCATAATAAAGAAGGTGGTGATGCATGGCTATGATAAAATATTTGTTGAACAAGATGTACTTCAGGTGGAAAGGTATGAAAAGTAATTATAGATGATGGTAGTTGTGAAAATATGGCTTCTAAAGAAATGATAGAGAAACTAAATTTGTGATGTGAAAAACATCCTAATCCTTATTGTATTTCATGGTTTAATAAATGGAATGAAGTTATAGTAGATAAAAGGTGCTTAATCAAGTTTTCTTTAGGAAAAAGTTATAATGATGAAATAAGGTGTGATGTTAATCCGATGGATGCATAACATGTGTTATTGGGAAGATATGGAAATTTAATAGCAAAGTAATTCATGATGGAGCAAATAATATTTACACTTTTTGGAAAGGTGGTACAAACATAGTTATGATACCTCTTAAAGAGGAAGAGAAGGCATAAAACATGCTCTCTACTAAATAATTTATCCAAGATATAAAGGTGGCAAGTTATTTTTATGTATTAGTAGCAAAGAATGAAGACATAAAAATGGTGTAAATACCAATAGAAGTAGCATGAGTGTTGAAAGAATATGCAGATGATATACCTGATGAGTTACTAGATGGTTTACCACCAAAGAGAGATATTAAACATCACATTGATTTGATTCTAGGATCAGCTCTACCAAATCAAACAGCTTATAGAATGAGCTCAATAAAACATGCAAAATTAAATAAACATGTTACTAAATTGATAAATAAGAAGTTGATAAAGGAGATTACAAGTCCATGTGCAATACCAATGTTGCTAACTCTAAATAAAGATATAGGATGGAGAATTTGTGTGGATAGTAGATCATTTAATAAAATTACAATCAAGTATAGGTTTCCTATACCTCATTTAGATGATAAGATGGATGTGCTTGTAGGAGAAAAATATTTTACCAAGATTGATCTAAGGAGTGGTTATTATCAAATTTTAATTCATGAAGGAGATGAGTGGAAAACTGCATTCAATACAAGGGATGGATTATATGAGTGGATGATGATGCCCTTCAGATTATCTAATGCACCTAGCACATTTATGAGGATGATGAATATAGTGTTACGAGAATATATTAGTAAGTTTATGTTTGCTTATTTTGATGATATTTTGATATTCATTAAGAATAAAGAAGAACACTTACAACATTTGAGAATGGTACTAGACTTGTTAAGAAAGGAGAAGTTGTATGCAAATTTGAAGAAGTGCAAGTTTATGTAGAACAATTTGGTATTTTTGGGATTTATAGTTTCAATAGTTGGGGTGAGAATGAATAAAGAAAAGATGAAGGAGAATTTTGAGTGTGTTATTCTAAAAAAAATTACAAAGGTAAGAATTTTCCATGGTTTAGCAAATTTTTATATAAAATTTATTTAAAAATTTAGTAGTATTATAACACCAATAAAAAATTGCATGAGAGGGAAGGAATTTGCATGGACTAGAGTAGCCACATAAAGCTCTGAATTTTTAAAGAAGATTATAGAAATACCAATTTTAGCATTGCCAAATTTTAACAAATATTTTGAAGTTGATTGTGATGCTTCATTTGTGGAAATTGGTGTTGTGTTAAGTCAAGAAGGAAAGATAATGGTATATTTCAGTGAGAAATTGAATGAGGTAAGAACAAAGTGTTCTACCTATGATTTTGAACTTTATTTTAATTTTACAAGAATTAAAATATTATAGGCATTACCTAGTGCCTAAGAAGTTTATCCTATTTACATATCATGGGGCTTTGAAGTATGTGAATACACAAAAGAAGTTGAATAGTAGGCATGCAAATTGGGTTTCTTTCTTGCAGGGGTATACTTTTATGTTGAAACATAAATCAAGTAAATAGAATTAGGTGGCTAATGCATTGATTAAGAGAGTAGTATTATTAAATACTATGGTGAGTGAAGTAGTTAGATTTGAAACTATCAAAGAATAATATGATACTGATCCATATCTTGGCAAGGTAGTTGAGAAGTACAAAAATCCATTAATAAGAGGGACATATACTATTCATAGTGAGTATATTATACAAGAAGGTTATATCTTCAAATGGAAACCATTATGCATTTTAGTTGGGTCTCTATGAGACAATATAATAATTGAATTACATAGTGGAGGACTGGTTAGACATTTTGGTAAGACTAAGACAATAGCTTTGGTGGAGGAAAAGTATTTTTGGCCAAAGATGAAAATATATGTGACATGGTATGTTTCAAGGTATAGGATATGTCAGGTGGCTAAAGGACAGGCAAAAAATACTAGACTATACATGCCATTACTAGTTCCAAAAGGACCATGGATAGATTTGAGTATGGATTTTGTGTTAGGATTACCAAACACATAGAGAGGTAATGATTCAGTTTTTGTTATTGTAGATAGATTTTCTGAAATTATTCATTTCATTACATGTATGAAAACTAATGATTCTAGTAGAACTACATAATTATTTTTTAATGATATTATGAGATTACATGGTGTTCTAAAACCTATTACTTTAGATAGGGACACAAAATTTCTAAGTCATTTTTGGAGGACTTTGTGGAAGAATATAAGTAATAAGCTACAATTCAATAGTTCGCATCACAATGAACTATTATATTATATCAAAATTAAATTAAAATTAAAATTAAATGAACTATTATATTATATCAAAATTTATAAATATCACATTAATATATAATTTTCATAACCATTGAAATATTACAGGTTTAGGTTTAAAATTATATACATCACCATATAAGCTAATCATATTTGTGATAAAATTAGCATTCCATAGTATCTAATAGTAAAACAAACCAACATTATTTGTGTACATTCCACTTGGGTATAATGGGATGTAATAGATACTGCAACTCTTATCTTCATATGACATATTTGTGAGGATGTTAGTATGTTCTCCAAAATTTAGTGGGAAGATCCTATTCTTATACATACGTCAATTTATAACAATCTTACTTCCTTCATTTTTATTCATACATTGTGCATTGTTTATCATCAAACACCACCTTATAGTTATTTCTGCATAGTTGTCAAACACTTAATGAATTATGTTTCAAATTTTGGGTTTGTTAAATATAAATTTTACTTTCTTTCCCTTCTCTGGTATTCACTTCATATATATTTTTATTATAAATTCCAAGGATTAGTCATCACCATGTTTAATCTTGTTTTGAAAATTATATTAATTGTATTAAATAACTAATTATTTCCTAACATGTGATTAAAACAAACTGAATCTAGGTACCATACCTCTTTAGGAAATTTTTCATCTTTTTCATATGAAGTCAATAAACTTCATGGAGAAGCATCCTCAAACTCATTAGCATAATTGGAATTTTATCCTTAATTTATTATGTTTAACCTTCATTCCCATTCAAAGTGACCATACCTATGGTATTAAAAGAATTGAATATTAATCTTGTCACATCTATCTCTACCTCTTGATCTTGCATCTACCTCACCTTTTGTTCTTGTCTTTCATCTTTAGTAAATATGATTCCTATATTTTCATTGTCCTTGTTTCTTTTTGGTTTCTTTGCATTGAGATTACTTATTTTTATTATGAGTGTCAATACCTTCACTCTTTATGATATTTAATTTTTTTGTAAAATACTTCTCAATCACCTTATTCAAATGCATCTCTTAGTATTTCTTCATGGGACATAAGATATCCAACTAGGTGATCAAACTCAAGAGTAGTCAAATATTTGTTTTCTTTAATGATAATGACAACATGGTTCCACCTTGGTATTAGATACCTTAATAATTTTTTCATCACAAAATCTTTGTTAAAAATTTATAAAAAGAGTATCCATCTTGTTGACTACATGTTACATCCTTTAATCTTATGAAAAAATAAATCACACTTTCATCTTTTTCACCCTCAAATTCTGAGAGTTTCTATTTATATGTTATAATCTAACCACTTTGAATTATTCACTACCTTGTTAATATTATTTTATATTATTCCAATAATTATTGGTTTTCTTTAAACCATAAATCTTAGAAAGAGACTCTTATCTAGAGTTTTCTAAATATGAAACAAAGTTTTTGAGTTCTCATTATTAGCTTCCTTCTTGCCTTGTCTATAATTAACTAGAACAATGGCCTAATTAACTAGATATTCATAAATAGTTTATATAACCTCCCATAAGTCATTTATATTTAAAATATATGTCATCTTGATGCTCCAATAATCATTTTCACTAAATTATTTATTTGGAAGGGAGTTATAATTTGAAATGATCAATTGTTAGAGATATCTAAAACAAAACAAAAAAAAAGTAAAAAAAGTATTGTAATACCAATTGACTATTTTTAAATAAATTAACCACACCATTGTTTATAAAAGACACAATTTAAATATCAAATGACTCACAACTAGTATATCATTCACAACATAAAAAATTCAGACTGACATACTCATTGTATTGATTTTTTGTCTCTTCCATTTCTTCTTCTCATTATTCTTAGCAACAATTGATATAATACAATATAATTGTAAAAATTAATGTGAACCTAATTTTTTATAAATAAATGGATTATTCAAAATATATCTAAATATATAATAATAAAAAATACTTGCATGAACATAAAGAAACATTTTCTATAGGGCCATTACATGGATGTAATCTTGTAAAATTATCCCAATGACATGCTAAGATATTGAATAGATTTAAACAATCTAAAATTTGTACTCATCAACACTTATCTAATGAAATTAGAATATGGTTGTAGATAACAAGATGAGTTATTAAAAAAATTAGTGATTTCTCAGCGCTCACTTTATATCTATATGAAAAATTTCAAATATAATTGAAATAAAAATGGATTATGAGTAAGACATGAGTTGAGATTCATAAGGCTTGAAAATCTTACAATGGAGTCTTTTTCATATGGACTCAATAAAAACATGAAGTATGAAGAGTGATCTATAAGATTTTTATTAAATTCAAACATATGAATAGAGTTATGGGTTGAATAAAATTTACTAGAGGTGGACATGATAAAATATAATTTATACATTATTTATAAATAAATAATGAATATCAATTATCATTCTTATATTTATAAAAATTTAAATGATAATTTGGGTGTACAATATTCATCCATTTTATTTGGTTGAGATGGAAAGAGAAGGAGTAAACTTATGTTTGATATTTAGAGGAGGTGAGAATACATATATACTATATTTATGGTGGGTTTTAAAGGTATTTTTACTAGTTTTAAGGATGAATAATTAGACATATTTATTACATACTAAAAATCCAATTGTCAAATTTGATGGAGGGATTGAATGTTTATTTAAATATTATGATGGTTGATGGTCTTGTTTCTATTGTTATTTACCAAAGTGAATAAGTATCTATTATCTAGTTATTTAATTTAATTTTTGTTTTGTTTTAATTAGGGGGATAAAAAAAGGAGCAAGTAATATATTGTTTATTAACTCTTATAAGCTTCATCAAATTTGATTAAAAAATAATCATCAATTGGTTTCACTAACATTGGTTTTCATAAATAAATAGTGAAAATGAAACCTTGAAGTAGGATTCATGATTTCATTTATAAATCAAATATGTAATTTAAAATTGACTTCCATAATAAATCTAGAGTAAATGGTAGATGCCATAACAACCCATTTATTCAAAGACAGGGTCTTTGTGTGGTTAGTAGTCATATTTCCAATTATTATTTCACAAAACTAAAGCATTCATTCTCTATGGATCAATTACCTATAAAATTCACAATAATATGTATCCTAAATGGTTTTATTTAATATTGATATGCTATTTTTTTTAAATTTTCATGTCATCCTTGTCTCTTTTTTATTTCTTATCTTGCCTACATAATATACCAAATATGTGGGAATATCAAATATAGTCACACATTTATTTAACTATATGCACCACCTTTTGGGTGATATTTTTATATATAATTTCTTCTACCCTTTCTAATGAAATTTTTTTTACATGTAATAGGAAGTATGGTGCCCAAGTGAGAAAGGAAACTTTTTCTAAAAGTATACAATGAGGTAAAAAAATTGAATCTCCATTTCAACCCAAGGTATGTTTAAATCTATATGGAGAAGATAGTATTTGAAAATTATATAAAAATAATTTTCTTATTCTTTACTTTGTTGGCTCTGTCCCTTTGGATGAATCCATCAATCCATGGTTTCCAAGAACACTTGAGCATCCATGTTAATAGAATTTGAAACCTTATTAATGGTTTTTTTTTCGTTTCTCTTTTAAATATTTTTCACAAGTTCAAGCTATTATATATAAATCAATTTTTTGGTTCCTAAAAAAAATGACTTTTATTCAAACCAAATGAACCCATTACTTGAAGGTCACTGACAATGTTTCTCTTCAAGTGTTGGTTTGGATTGAACTCCATGGGCTCCCAATTATTCTATGTGACTTTATTATTATTATTATTATTATTATTATTATTATTATAATATATCCCATAGGGCATGTATTATTTCATGAGCTAACCACTTTATATTCCACACACCATATTAGGTAGGGATCCATTGAATTAATAATAACTAAGGATTTAAATGAATCCGTTTATGTTCAAATTGATAATGAGAATTGGGAAAAAAAAGGTTGTCTATTTAAATCGTATTAACACTTGTTATTATTCTTAGTCCCCTAAATACAAAATTAAGGATTACCACCTCATGGGTTAGTCAAAAGCCTCATTTGAAAAATATCAAGTTGTGAATCCTAAGGTGGTAAAAATAATAGTAGTCAGATGATGATAATAGACAAAAAATCATAATCTAGTAACAAACATTCCCCTCCATCCATTACTCCACATATGACCAAACCATATTCTAAGGTGCATAATTCCAACCCATATCCTAAGAATATTAGCATGTAAATAGACCCACATATCCATTTTTCATAAATTTTAGATCCTAAAGTGAGATATTATCCTAGTAGGATATTGTATACAAGTAATTCATTCTCTAAATGATCATGTAACCCACCCCATAGTAATGATGACTCTCCATGAGAGGATAATGCAGCTAAGAACCACTCCATTTCATTTGGATATTTTTATTTCCCAAAATATCACAATACTTTTATATCCCTTGAAGATATTGAATATGGATAAGAAGAACTCCTTATGGACGATGTTTTCCAATGAATGAAATATCTTGTAATCTTTTATCAGAGTTTTTGCCAGATTCTAGATAATGCGAGTGCAATGGAGATGTGATCACATAAGATGAAGCAAGTGCACACCACATAGATGCTAAAGCAATTTGAAAATAACACAAGAAGATATCTTGCATAAGACAAAATGGAGAAAACCAAAATCTGATTAACATGAGATGGCCAAAGTGAGGACTACAAATAGGAAAGTATGTAAGTAACTCCTCCACAAAAGGTGGACAAGGCACCCCAAGAATAGAATGTAACTTCTCCATGAAAGGTGGTGACAAGGTGCTAAGAATAGAGAAGTAGCTCCCATCAAGGGAGATACTTATGAAATTCATATGACACCTATGACACATCTATGATAAACGCCTCCACATAAGCTATCCTATCCCACAAATGTAGGAAAACTCCATGTATGCACAAGAAATACAATTTCCCTAATTAATAAATAGGGAAAAAATAAAAACCTACACTAATACCCCCCATAAGCATATCTTAGGTGGGTAGTGTGGAAATATAAAATGGGTCCCGCCAACAAGGCCTGATAAGGTACCCATGTACAAATCTAATCTCCCATAAGATAGAGAAAAGGAGAAAACCCATAGGAAAAAACTCCCCCCCTAAAAGAGAGACATAAAAGAAAAGACGTGGCTAGAAGGCCCCCCTAAAGATGATGCTACTAGAGATGTGGACTACACCCCAAGAAGATCTCGTAGATGAATGAACATGCTCTCAGTGAAAGGTTTGGTGAAGATGTTTGCAACCTACTTTGAAGACTCAAAAAATATCATGTCAATCACCTGACCATGAATAAGCTCCTGAATGAAGTACATGTGAATCTCTGTGTGCTTGGTCCACTGGTGTTGAAATAGATTCTTATAAATCTGAATGGTACTCTGGTTGTCACAATAAATGATGGTGGGCTGCCTAATAGGAATGCCAAACTTAGAAAGAATCCCCTGAAACTAAATAGCCTCAGTAGCTGCATTAATAGCTCCCCTGTACTCTAACTCTATGGATGATATAGAAATAACATTATACTTCTTGTTAGACCAACTGATAGGACCAAAACCTAGAGAGAAATTGTAACTAGAAGTGGACTTGTGAGTCTATGAATCATCAACCCAGTCTAAATCTATATATCCAACCAAGTCAACCTCTATGCCAAATCTATAATGAATCCCATATCTATGTGAACCCTGTATGTAATGCAAGATCCTCTTAGTTTCTTTCCAATGTAGCTCATCAGGTTCCACCATGAATTTGGAGACAAGTCCCACTGTATATGATATGTCAGGCTTGGTGTGATTCAAGTAGATGAGACTACCAACAAGTTGTCGATACCAAGTGGTATCAACCAATTGTGAAGAACAGTTAGCCTCAAGCTTGACTCCTAATAGAAAGGGAGTCAAAGATTACTTGCAATTAGCCATGTGAAACTAAGCCAATAAGTCAAGAACATACGTAGGCTATGCAAGAGAAATCCTTGAATCTGATTGTGACATCTCAATGCCAAGGAAGTAGTGCAACAAACCCAAGTCTGTCATGTCAAATCTATCCTAAAGATATGCCTTTACCACTACAATAGCTGATGAAGAAATCCCAGTGATCAAAAGGTCAACAATATATAGAACCAAAATCAATAGCAAATCATCCTACCGAAAGTAGACATTGGGATCAGAATGACACCTAGTGAAACCCACTATGAGAAGGAAGGAATCCATATTGGCATACCAAGCTTGAGGGTCCTATTTGAGGCCATAGATAGATTTCCTAAGTCTGCATACTAAGGAAGAATCTTGAACAAATCCTGGTAGCTACTCCATGTAGATCTCCTCCTCTAGGTCTCCATGAAGAAAGGCACTCTTAACATCCATCTAATGCACATCCCAACCATGTGTTGTGGAAATATCTAAGGTGAGTCAGATAGAAGTCATCTTTGCAATGGGTGCAAAGTTCTCTGAGTAGTCAATGCTTGCCACTTGTGAGAAACCCTTGGTGACCAATCACACCTTATACTTATCAACTGACCCATCTGTTGGAAGCTTGGTCTAATATATCCACCTACATCGAACCATCTTTCTTCCCTTAGGAAGTGAAGTCAAGTCCTAAGTGTGATTTTTGATTAAGGAAGAATATTCTTCCTCCATAGCATTATCCCACTCAAGTACCCCTGATGCCTCTCAAAAAAATTATGGATCTAAAACTAAAGTAAATAAGGCATGTGGATCTCTCTGAAAATCCCCCCTAGTACGTCTATCATATAGGAGATCTCCTGTCCAAGTGCCAGCACTCTCAAGTGTTTGTCTAGCACAAAGTGGCCTGAAAGTGGGAGAGTCAGGTGCTAACTCCTGATCCTTTGACTGACTAGAGGTGGATGACCTTGCATCACTATCCTCACTATCTAAACTCAAAGAAGAAGAAGATGTCTCTGGCTCAAGAAACTATTGTGGCTGATTTGAATCTAATGAGGAATCATCATGAAGAAGTAGATCTGATGAGGGAGAAGAAGTGTCAAGTGTTGAGTCTCTAGGACTCTCCTAAAAATGGACACTTCTCTCAATGAACAACTCATGAGTGACTGTATCTAGAAGGTGATATCCCTTAATACCATATGAATATCCTACAAAGATGCAAGGCTTGGAAAAACATTCCATAGCTTTGTGTTTCTTCTTTATAATGTGGGCCATGGCTGGGGATCTAAAAATGCTAAGGTGCTCAACATTAGGTTTCCTTTTATGCCAAGCTTGAAAAGGTGTTATCCCTTTTAAAGCTTTGTGAGGAACCCTATTTTGATTATAGCAAGCATAATTGATGGCTTCAGCCCAGTACTATGGTGCTAAGGATTTGGAGTTAATTTTATAGCTACCTATCTCTTTCAAGAACCTATTCTTGCATTATATAACCCCATTTTTTGAAGGATTTTAAGTGACTATGCACTACAAATCAATCCCCTTTGTGATGAAAAACTACCCAAACCTGATGCTGATATACTCCCCTCTATTATCAATTCGAAGAACCTTGATGGATTTCTCACTCTATTTCTCAACAAGAGCCTTGAAGTCTAGAAAATTTTCAAACACTTCAGACTTTTGTTTGAGAAAATATATCCAAGTGTACCTAGATAAATCATTAATGAAAGTGAGGATGTACTTGGCCCTTGTGAAAGATGGTTTGGGAAAGGGTCCCGATACATCACTGTGGACTAACCGCAAAGGTTGTGAAGCCCTCTAAGCTTTCCTTTCACCAAATTTTTCTTCAGGATGCTTCCCAAGGGAACACCCCTCGAAAATTCCTTTTGAGAATTGGACACAAGGCAAGCCAATGACCATGTCATTTTTACAAAGTTGCTCAAGGTAGCAGTAGTTAAGGTGGCCAAACCACTCATGCGACAATTTTCTAACTCCATCTGAATGAGTCAACAATGTTGTTGAAGAATCTGATGCAAAATGTGAGGTGTATAACCTGGCTTGGTGATCTTCCCTACCCACTTCCACTATAGTATCACTATGCAACTCCCTGATAGCCACTGAATCTAGTGAAAACTCAACTCTCATACCCTGACCAATGTGAGTGATTTGGTACACTGATAAGAGATTGGTTGAAAGAGAAGGAACACTTAGAACATTGTTGAATGTTCCTCCTTCCATTTCAGCTGACCCTCTCCCTGCAATGGAAACTAATGTGTCATCACCCAAACTAATTGAAGTCATGCTATAAGGCTCTAAAGATGAAATCTCAACTAGTAAAGAGCCCATGTGGTGAGAATCACACAAGTAGATGACCCATGAAGATGTAGAAGTTGTTGTAGCTACAAGGGCCTTGCCCTTTTCTTTCTCCTTACCCTTGCCTTTTTCCTTAGTAGAATCTTGGGTAGATGAATTATGCTTGATGGACTCAGGAACACCTATGTTGTTCTTCTCTAGAAGATGAGTTAGGTGATCTCTTTATTTCTTCATGCATTTGGGTTCATCATGCCCTATCTTTTTATAATAGGCACACTTAACCTTATCCTTCTTAGGTTTAGGATTAGAGGATGAATAATTATTGTTGTTTTTGGTAGGATTGGTGTTTTCTTTCTTCTTCTCCTAGTCCTTGTTCTTTTTCTTCTTCTCCTTTGTTGAAGTCTTATCCTTACCATTTCTAGCTATGAAATCTTGGGGTTGAGTAGACTTCATTGTGCCCATTTGAATTATCTTATCTTGCTCCCTAGTCAAGTTGGCAATGAATGAATCCAAAGAAGGCATTTTCCATGTAGTGCCAAGGGCACTTTTTGTGGCATGGAAAGTGGAGACAAAGACTGAATAGCTTAGACCTAACTTTGTGAGAATATAAAGTATGATTTGATCATCTTTCTTCTCTATCTCACATTATTTCAATTTTAATCTAAGGGCCTTAAACTTAGTGAAGAAGTCCTGTAGGGTGTCAAAGTTGGTAGGACTTAGACTTATGAGTTCATTTTCGAGCTCATGACCTCTCATCTCATCAAGCTTCCCAAATAACTTTTCTAAGGTGTCCCATATGTCATTAGGAGTGTAAGAGGATTCTAAATGAAAGAGAAGTTCTAGAGACATAGAAACTTAGTAATCCATAGGTTTTATCACTACGGTTGTACCACTTGACCTTTTTAGTATCAGTGTTGGGTTCTACTTCAATACCCATGATGATCATATACAACCCTTTGCTTCTAGGAATGATTAACATTTTAACCTTCCATTCATGATATTTGAAGGGTGTTAGAGGTTTAAGTTGAAAATAATCCATTTTCAGCTGAATTTAAGTGAAGTTGTGTTGATTGCAACTTGTGAATTTATGCAGAAAGGATAATGAAAGCAAAGATTCACAAGTTGTGGAAAGAAATCACACCCCCCCTTAAATATTGAGTCCCCCCCCAAATATTCAAGTGCACACTCAGAATACATTGGACTCAGCTAAGAATGCATCTTAGAGTAATTACTGCAAGACTAAAGCAAACAGGACATTAGACTCAGTCAAAAATGCGTCTCGAGAGACCCAAAATTTTGGTACTTTATAAACTAGTGCATTTTTGACAAATAACAAGCCTACACTATGGATAATTGAATTATAAACACTTTTGCAAAAAATGGCACCCAAATCCAAGCTACCATTTGCAAGATATTAAAAGTTCAATTTTCCCATAAACTAGTGTTTTTGCAAAAAAAAGCCCTATAACATTTTAAAAATGCCTGTTATGAGAGAGAAAGTGGCCTTCCAACCACTCGTCAAATTTGGCACTAAATGAGGAATCCAAAGGATGTTTGTGTGAGGGGTAATTGGCCTCCTACCAACCTGGGCCTCACCCTTTGTGTTCAACAGGAGAAGATACAAGTTTTAATTGAAAATCCCAAATTACAAAATTGTCTATAAAACTGAATATTCAGTCAAATTGACTGATTTTTTTATCAAGTCAATTTTAACTAAAAAAATGAAGCATAGATATAATAATGGATGCCATGTGTCCAAGGGGTGCCAAATGGGATGCCAAGTAAGGAAGGGGCGTCCAAAAGCAAATAGTCCAAAATTTTGACTCAAAAAAGACAAAAAAAAAAGTGCAAACCTGCTAGATGTTGTACAACCTGCTTGGCACCTTGCTGGGCAAGAAAATAAGCTGAAATCTTCTAACATTAATGCACAACATGTTTGGGTAGAAGAATACAAGAAAAAGGTGCCATATTCCACAAAAATTGACCTATTTCGGACACCATACAGCTAATGGCATGGCTAGAAAGGACTTCTACTCCTGGAACTGAAGTTGCTTAGAGTTGTTCCTCCCTCTGCTTCTTACACACAAAAATGGTGCCCAGGCTAACTTCTAAACTCGCTCCTAAAGTGAAGACAACAAAGACACCCAAAGGCCAAGGACTCCAAGGAAATAATACCAAAAAAGATTTTGAAAGTTTTGTTTTTTTAATTTTAGATTAGATCTAGAAAATAAAAACACAAAGAGAACTCCACTCCTCTTGATTTCAAAATAACTTAAAAGCATAACCAAACGCATGATTACCATTCTTGCTCTAATACCATATCAGAGTTGTTTCTAGAATCCGGATAATGTGAGTGTAATGGAGACATGATCACACAAGATGAAGCAAGTGCACACCACATAGATGCTAAAGCAATTTGAAAATAATACAAGAAGATAACTTGCATAAGACAAAATGGAGAAAACCAAAATCTGATTAACATGAGATGGCCAAAGTGAGGACTACAAATAGGAGACTACGTAAGTAACTCCTCCATAAAAGGTGGACAAGGCACCCTAAGAATAAAATGTAACTCCTCCATGAAAGGTGGTGACAAGGTGCTAAGAATAGAGAAGTAACTCCCATCAAGGGAGTTACTTATGACATTCTTATGACACCTATGAGACATCTATGACACACACCTCCACATAAGCTAGCCTATCCCACAAATGTAGGAAAACTCCATGTATGCACAAGAAATACAATTTCCCTAATTAATAAATAGGGAAAAAATAAAAACATACACTAATATCTTTGAGGAATCACATAGTACTCTAAAATGTTCTCTATGTGAAATTTTTGTCAATGATTGGAATATTTTTTTTTTATGTATAATAAGTTAAATTATCAAGGTTTATTATACATACATATTTTAAATGAATCTAATCAGATGCTACTTAATTCTCTAACTCTTATGATGACAGATGTTTCCATGTCAATATCTTCATTTTCTCTAAAGTTTTATTCTTTATTTTTTTACATGGGATGTGATCCATCACACCAAGATATAAATATTTTATTTGAGAATTCATTATGGTTTATCAAAATTTATACCCCCAAAGATGGCCCTGACATATCAACTTTATGGTGGTATTTAGGTAAAAACTTTCACCTCACCATATGGCTTGTGTGTAGGTACTTAAATATGGTGGATAATCCTAGAGAAAAATTTATTGCACTGTAGATGAGATGGTGCATGGGATAATGTGAGGCATTATATTATTCTAAAATAAATGAGGCCTATTTGACCCTCTATTCTATAGGCACACAATAGATTTCACTTCTTATTTTCCAAATACTTAAGTACAATTTGTCATAGTTTATTTTAAATACATTTTATCTTACCATAATTTGATCACCTGTAAAGGAGAGTGGAGAAAAATAAACTTTAGAGTGATGCAATCAACTCCTCCTCAACTCCTCCCTCATTTTCCATGATGGTGAAATACATCTCATTGCCCAAGTTTTTAATATTATGAATCAAACACCTTTTGTTTAAAATTATATCGAGTGGTGGAAAGAATCTATACTTTGCATCATCACCTTTATTTTCCATTTTGAAAAATAGTTTGCTTGAGTTTGAAATGGGGAGATGGTGTTATACTAAAAAAATACTATAAAATCTCATCCCTCCTTGAGTGCAACACTTTTTAATTATATCTAAAAATGTGGGTCATGTTTATCAAATACAAACTCAAAGTGCTAGACAATTATTTTTTTAAAGGAGTTCGTATTCGTGCTTACCTTCATTGGCTTTAGATAATTATGTTACCAAAGAGGTTTAAGTTTTCACTTTATTTTAATGTCTCAAATTTGGTGATAAAGATTCAAATGATTTTTTTAAGTCTCATAGAGAACCAAAATATTAATAATAGATTAAGGTCATTGATTCATCCAAATTAAGACTCACTAATATTCTTGACATTCCCTCTACCATTCTAGATGACTATAAATTAGTATTTTAAATCAAAGGAAATAGTCTAGAAGATTCAAGCTTAGAAAACATGCCTCAATGTGGTTCCTCATAATTTTAATCATGAAAAAAACTATTATGTGTTGTTACTTTGTATTTTCATGATCTATCATAGGCCCTTCATTTCATGATCATTGACAAATCCCTATGTATTGATGGCTTACCTTGTGAATTGTATAAAACCATATGGGAATATGTTAGTCCCAACCTATTATAAGTTTAAAAATAAGCTATACCAATATAATGTTGGGTTACTATTATAACTTGGATTTTCACCCCTTGAAGAGATGTCTCAACTCTGCTCATTAAAGTGGCCCAATGAAAACATTAGTTCATCCTAATTGAGACTCACTAATCTTCTTGACATCTCCTATACTATTCTAGTTGACTATAAATTAAACTTCTAGATCAAAGTAAATAGTCTAGAAGATTTAGGCTTTGTAAAAATGCCTCGATGTGGTTCCTCATAATTTCAATCATGTAAAAAACTATCATGTGATGTAACTTTGTATTGCCATGATCTATCACAGGCCTTTTATCTCATAATGAATGACAAACCTCCATGTATTGATGGCTTACCTTATGAATTGTATAAAACCATATGGGAATATGTTAGTTCTAACTTATTGTAAGTTTAAAAAGAAGCTATACTAAGACAATGTTGGATTACTATTATAACTTAGATTTTCACCCATTGAGGAGATGTCTTATCTCTCCTCATTAAAATGGAAAAATGAAAACATTGATTCATCCTGATTGAGACTCATTAATTTTCTTAACATATCCTCTACTATTCTAGATGATTATAAATTAGTCTTCTAGATCAAAGTAAATATTCTAGAAGATTTAAGCTTTGTAAAAATGTCTGAATGTGGTTCCTCATAATTTCAATCATGAAAAAAACTATTATGTGATATTACTTTGTATTTTCATGATCTAGCATATCCCCTTCATTTCATGATCAATGACAAATCCCCATGTATTGATGGCTTACCTTGTGGATTGTATCAAACCATATGGGAATATATCATTCCCAACCTATTGTAAGTTTAAAAATAAGCTATGCCAAAACAATGTTGGGTTACTATTATAACTTGGATTTTCACCCCTTGAGGAGATGTATCAACTCTCCTCATTAAATTGGCACAATGAAAACATCTCACTTGTTGTGTGTGTTCAATTTGGTGAGATGAATCTCTAGAAGGGCTAGTTCCCTTGATGCACTCTTTGAAACACTCTTTCACTTATCAACTTTTCATGAAAAGGGTTAAAAATACAAACTTAGAAATACAAACTGTGATGAAAAAAATTTAATTTCCTCCTATTTACTAAAATTATAATACTTAGATCAAATTAAAGATTATTTCACACAAAAATCATAACACAAGGAAGATTGTTACATCAATGTTTCATATTCTAGGTTTAAGACATATATTAATGTTTAGGAGGGATGATGAATGATACTTTGTATAATGAAATAATATAACACTTATACACTAAAATAGAACTCCAACAAAGACATTTAATAATTACTCTTTTGTACACTTGGTGAAAAATCAAGGATAACATGATAAAAAAGATCATCTCCTACTAGACAAGACCAATAAGATCACACCAAAACTCAATTTTACACCATGTAAGTAGGAAAATTCACTTTTTTATTTATTCAATAATCATTAAAATTCAAATTTTCTATGTTTTCACCATTAACCAATGAAGGTTACACAAAATTCCCAAAAAGGCCAATATTTATAGCATTTGGGAGAGAGGTGAGACAAGGGAAGTCCAAAAGTAACTTGGGCACCTATCAAGATAATAAAATTGGTTATATATTCATTATAAAGATATTATAAATAAACTATGAAATTTCAATTACTCCAATTGTCCACACAAGTCACTAAACTTATGAAAAGTGGCATGAAAATCCTTGCCTTGGATTAGAAAACTACTTTCATGATTTATACCTATTTGAACATCCAAAAATTGACTAGATATAGGTATGATTATTGGAAATATAGGTAAGGATTTTAGACATTCCTCTCCATGCATTGGTTGCATTCCTACTCATCTGTCATCTCCTAGAAGTAAGCCATCACTGCCTCTAGTCTAAAAAAATCCTCTTTCAGTCACCTCTCACACTTGGATTCAAAATTTCCTTAAATTTTCGATGAAAATCCATGGGAGGGAGTGTATTACACTTTAAAATACTGTACATGTCCTTATACTACTTAGGTACACCTTAAAAAGGCTCACACTTGAAGTTTTCACCTTTCTCACCATTATGTTCACTATGTTAGTTTTGACTAGCTAAGATGAGAGCTATTGTTTCAAAAATTAGAAGATTTTACAAGTATTATATGCCCATATTGAATTATTATAAGTCCTAATATTCCTCCCAAACTTTATTTCATCTTTAGAATCTTTATAGAACCTATAAAACATATAAAATAGTCAAAAGTACCCTATTTTGTACCCTATCTATACAATTTTATAAAACTCAAAAGGGTGGGGAGGATCCTGAGAGAGTCATTTAAAATTTCCAATTTCTTTCATGGTTAAACTATGTAACTATAGCATCTATCCAACTTCATTTCCTTCATCGGGTCTCGACTGAAGGTTTGCAAGGGTTTTAGGTAGTTTTCACTATCAAGCTTTATTCATAAATCTTTGACATTAGAACTACCAAAAAATTCAAAAATATAGTATTTAACACCCTTTATAACCTCACAAAACTCCTTTTTCCTCCTTCAAAAAATCAAGAAATATATCAGCATTTGAAACTACCTTATTGAGCTTGTCTTTAAAATTCCTACATATTTAAACTATATCTAACATTAATGTAGATTTCATATTGGTTTTTATACATAAAACAACCTCAAAAATTTATAAATCTATATTATAAACATTTTAAAATCAGATATATATCTCACCAAAATCTAGAAATGAGGTTGGACCCCTAATTGGCTCTAGGACTCTTCAAGGCCTAATGGGCTTAGCATGCACCCTGCTAGTTTTGGAAATTTGGATTTATATCTCATGGATGTTTTGGTTTATAATTAGTATTAATGCCTCATTAAATATCACCAAGTCATCACATAACTTCCCAATCACTCCTTTTCATTTATTCCTTTCATTCATTAACTAGGCCTAATTGAAGCTTGTCTAGTTAGATTGTGTGTAAGACTATTTTGATCACTTTGAGATGTATAATACTAAATTAGTGATTGATATAAATTTTTTTACCATTAACACACCTAAAAATATGTTTGTTTATGTTCAAAAATATTTCCATAAAGTTTCTCACCCTCCTTGGCTTCATTTGCTTGTTTTGCCAAACCTTGATTTTTCTTCACTGGCTGACCTCTGAGACAAAATAGTGTGGTATATCCCTCTCCCAAAAGTCAAAATTAAGATTTTTAAAGTTTTATTATTTATTAATTAAAATTTTTACCAATTTTTATATCTATATTCATCTAATTAGGCACCTCACTAACTCAATTTGTCTAAGAAGGAATCTAAAAGGACTATTTTCTTTCATTTTTTACTTCCACCTAAGAATGACATTTTAAATGATAAATCCAAGATGTTTAGGTATATTAAAAATGTTAAACTCCTATAATTAATTTTCAATAGTCTTATAATTCACCCAAAATATATGTCATCTTGATGCTCCAATAATCATTTTCACTAAATTATTTATTTGGAAGGGAGTTATAATTTGAAATGATCAATTGTTAGAGATATCTAAAACAAAACAAAAAAAAAGAAAAAAAATTATTGTAATACCACTTGAATATTTTTAAATAAATTAACCACACCATTGTTTATAAAATACACAATTTAAATATCAAATGACTCACAACTAGTATATCATTCACAACATAAAAAATTCAGACTGACATACTCATTGTATTGATTTTTTGTCTCTTCCATTTCTTCTTCTCATTTTTCTTAGCAAAAATTGATATAATACAATATAATTATAAAAATTAATGTGAACCTGATCTTTTATAAATAAATGGATTATTCAAAATATATCTAAATATATAATAATAAAAAATACTTACATGAACATAAAGAAACATTTTCTTTAGGGTGATTACATGGATGTAATCTTGTAAAATTATCCCAATGACATGCTAAGATATTGAATATATTTAAACAATGTAAAATTTTTACTCATCAACACTTATCTAATGAAATTAGAATATGGTTGTAGATAACAAGATGAGTTATTAAAAAAATTAGTGATTTCTTGGCGCTCACTTTTTATCTTTATGAAAAATTTCAAATATAATTGAAATAAAAATGGATTATGAGTAAGACATGAGTTGAGATTCATAAGGCTTGAAAATATTACAATGGAGTCTTTTTCATATGGACTCAATAAAAACATGAAGTATGAAGAGTGATCTATAAGAGTTTTATTAAATTCAAACATATGAATAGAGTTATGGGTTGAATAAAATTTACTAGAGGTGGACATGATAAAATATAATTTATACATTATTTATAAATAAATAATGAATATCAATTATCATTCTTATATTTATATAAATTTAAATGATAATTTGGGTGTACAATATTCATCCATTTTATTTGGTTGAGATGGAAAGAGAAGGAGTAAACTTATGTTTGATATTTAGAGGAGATGAGAATAAATATATACTATATTTATGGTGGGTTTTAAAGGTATTTTTACTAGTTTTAAGGATGAATAATTAGACATATTTATTACATACTAAAAATCCAATTGTCAAATTTGATGGAGGGATTGAATGCTTATTTAAATATTATGATGGTTGATGGTCTTGTTTCTATTGTCATTTACCAAAGTGAATAATTGTCTATTATCTATTTATTTAATTTAATTTTTGTTTTGTTTTAATTAGGGGGATAAAAAAAGGATCAAGTAATATATTGTTTATTAACTCTTATAAGCTTCATCAAATTTGATTAAAAAATAAGCATCAATTGGTTTCACTAACTTTGGATTTCATAAATAAATAGTGAAAATGAAACCTTGAAGTAGGATTCATGATTTCATTTATAAATCAAATATGTAATTTAAAATTGACTTCCATAATAAATCTAGAGTAAATGGTAGATGCCATAATAACCCCTTTATTCAAAGACAAGGTCTTTGTGTGGTTAGTAGTCATATTTCCAATTATTATTTCACAAAACTAAAGCATTCATTCTCTATGGATCAATTACCTATAAAATTCACAATAATATGTATCCTAAATGGTTTTATTTAATATTGATAAGCTACTTTTTTAAAATTTTAATGTCATCCTTGTCTCTTTTTAATTTCTTACCTTGCCTATATAATACACCAAATATGTGGGAATATCAAATATAGTCACACATTTATTTAACTATATGCACCACCTTTTGGGTGATATTTTTATATATAATTTCTTCTACCCTTTCTAATGAAATTATTTTTACATGTAATAGGAAGTATGGTGCCCAAGTGAGTAAGGAAACTTTTTCTAAAAGTATACAATGAGGTAAAAAAATTGAATCTCCATTTCAACCCAAGGTATGTTTAAATCTATATGGAGAAGATAGTATTTGAAAATTATATTAAAATAATTCTCTTATTCCTTACTTTGTTAGCTCTGTCCCTTTGGATGAATCCATCAATCCATGGTTTCCAAGAACCCTTGAGCATCCATGTTAATGGAATTTGAAACCTTATTAATGTTTTTTTTTCCTTTTCTCTTTAAAATATTTTTCACAGGTTCAAGCTATTATAGATAAATCAATTTTTGGGTTCCTAACAAAAATGATTTTTATTCAATCCAAATGAACCCATTACTTCAAGGTCACTAACAATGTTTCTCTTCAAGTGTTGGTTTGGATTGAACTCCATGGGCTCCCAATTATTTTATGTGACTTTATTTTGTATATATATGTATATATATATATATATATATATATATATATATATATATATATATATATATATATATATATATATATATATATATATATATATATATATATATATATATGTATATGTATATATATATGTATGTATGTATGTATGTATATGTATGTATATATATATATATATATATATATATATATATATGTATGTATGTATGTATATGTATATATATATATACACACACACACACACACATACACACACACACACACACACACACATATATATATGTATATATATATATGTATATATGTATATATATATATATATATGTATATATATATATGTGTGTATATATATATATATATATATATATATATATATATATATATATATATATCCCATAGGGCATGTATTATTTCATGAGCCAACCACTTTATATTCCACACACCATATTAGGTAGGGATCCATTGAATTAATAATAACTAAGGATTTAAATGAATCCATTTATGTTCAAATTGATAATGAGAATTGGGAAAAAAAAGGTTGTCTATTTAAATCGTATTAACACTTGTTATTATTCTTAGTCCCCTAAATACAAAATTAAGGATTACCACCTCATGGGTTAGTCAAAAGCCTCATTTGAAAAATATCATGTTGTGAATCCTAAGTTGGTAAAAATAATAGTAGCCAGATGATGATAATAGACAAAAAATCATCATCTAGTAACAAACATTCCCCTCCATCCATTACTCCACATATGACCAAACCATATTCTAAGGTGCATAATTCTAACCCATATCCTAAGAATATTAGCATGTAAATAGACCTACATATCCATTTTTCATAAATTTTAGAGCTTAAAGTGAGATATTATCCTAGTAGGATATTGTATACAAGTAATTCATTCTCTAAATGATCGTGTAACCCACCCCATAGTAATGATGACTCTCCATGATAGGATAATGCAGCTAAGAACCACTCCATTTCATTTGGATATTTTTATTTTCCAAAATATCACAATAATTTTATATCCCTTGAAGATATTGAATATGGATAAGAAGAACTCCTTATGGATGATGTTTTCCAATGAATGAAATATCTTGTAATCTTTTATCAGAGTTGTTGCCAGATTCTAGATAATGTGAGTGCAATGGAGATGTGATCACATAAGATGAAGCAAGTGCACACCACATAGATGCTAAAGCAATTTGAAAATAACACAAGAAGATATCTTGCATAAGACAAAATGGAGAAAACCAAAATCTGATTAACATGAGATGGCCAAAGTGAGGACTACAAATAGGAAAGTATGTAACTCCTCCACAAAAGGTGGAAAAGGCACCCCAAGAATAGAATGTAACTTCTCCATGAAAGGTGGTGACAAGGTGCTAAGAATAGAGAAGTAGCTCCCATCAAGGGAGTTACTTATGAAATTCGTATGACACCTATGACACATCTATGATAAACACCTCCACATAAGCTAGACTATCCCACAAATGTAGGAAAACTCCATGTATGCACAAGAAATACAATTTCCCTAATTAATAAATAGGGAAAAAATAAAAACCTACACTAATACCCTCATAAGCATACCTTAGGTGGGTAGTGTGGAAATATAAAATGGGTCCTGTCAATAAGGCCTGATGAGGTACCCATGTACAAATGCAATCTCCCATAAGATAGAGAAAAGGAGAACACCCATAAGAAAAAACTCCCCCCATAAAAGAGAGACATAAAATAAAAGAAGAGGCTAGAAGGCCCCACTGAAGATGATGCTACTAGAGATGTGGAATGCACCCCAAGAAGATCTCATAGATGAATGAACATGCTCTCAGTGAAAGGTTTGGTGAAGATGTTTGTAACCTACTTTGAAGACTGGAAAAATATCAAGTCAATGACATGACTATGAATAAGCTCCTAAATGAAGTGCATGTGAATCTCTATGTGCTTGGTCCACTGGTGTGGAAATAGATTCTTATAAATCTGAATGGTACTCTGGTTGTCACAATAAATGATGGTGGGCTGCCTGATAGGAATGCCAAACTTAGAAAGAATCCCCTGAAGTCAAATAGCCTCAGTAGTTGCATTAATAACTCCCCTATACTATGCCTCTATGGATTATATAGTAATAACATTCTACTTCTTGTTAGACCAACTGATAGGACCAAAACCTAGAGAGAAATTGTAACCAGAAGTGAACTTGCGAGTCTATGAATCGTCAGCCCAATCTAAATCTATATGTCCAACCAAGTCAACCTCTATGCCAAATATGTAATGAATCCCATATCTATGTTAACCCTATATGTAATGCAAGATCCTCTTAGTTTCTTTCCAATGTAGCTCATGAGGTTCTTCCATGAATCTGGAGACAAGTCCCATTGTATATGATATGTCAGGCCTGTTGTGAGTCAAGTTGATGAGACTACTAACAAGTTGTGGATACCGAGTGGTATCAACCAATTGTGAAGAACAGTTAGCCTCATGATTGACTCCTAATAGAAAGGGAGTCAGAGATTGCTTGCAATCAGCCATGTGAAACTAAGCCAATAAGTCAAGAACATACTTAGGCTATGCAAGAGAAATCCTTGAATCTGACCGTGACATCTCGATACCAAGGAAGTAGTGCAACAAACCCAAGTCTGTTATGTCAAATCTATCCTAAAGAGATGCCTTGACCACTACAATAGCCGATGAAGAACTCCCAGTGATCAAAAGGTCAACAATATATAGAACCAAAATCAATAGCAAATCATCCTACCAAAAGTAGACATTGGGATCAAAATGGCACCTAGTGAAACCCACTATGAGAAGAAAGGAATCCATATTGGCATACCAAGCTTGAGGGGCCTATTTGAGGCCATAGATATATTTCCTAAGTCTGTATACTCAGAAAGAATCTTAAACAAATCCTGGCAGCTACTCCATGTAGATATCCTCCTCTAGGTCTCCATGAAGAAAGACACTCTTCACATCCATCCAATGCACATCCCAACCATGTGTTATGACAATATCCAAGGTGAGTCAGATAGAAATCATATTTGCAATGGGTGCAAATGTATCTGAGTAGTCAATGCTTGCCACTTGTGAGAAACCCTTGGTGTCCAATTACACCTTATACTTATCAACTAACCCATCTGTTGCAAGTTTGGTCTAATATATCCACCTACATCAAACCATCTATCTTCCCTTAGGAAGTTAAGTCAAGTCCTAAGTGTGATTTTTGATTAAGGAAGAATATTCTTCCTCCATACCATTATCCCAGTCAGGTACCCCTGATGCCTCTCAAAAAATTTATGGATCTGAAACTAAAGTAAATAAGGCGTGTGGATCTCTCTAAAAATCCCCCCTAGTACGTCTGTCATATACGGGATCTCCTACCCAAGTTCCAGCACTCTCAAGTGTCTGTCTAGCACAAAGTGGCTTGAAAGTGGGAGAGTCAGGTGCTAACTCCTGATCCTTTGATTGACTAGAGGTGGATGACCTTGCACCACTATCCTCACTGTCTAAAATCAAATAAGAAGATGTCTCTGGCTCAAGAACCTATTGTGGCTGATCTGAATCTAATGAGGAATCATCATGAAGAAGTAGATCCGATGACGGAGAAGAAGTGTCAAGTGTTGAGTCTCTAGGACTCTCCTAAAAATGGACACTTCTCTCGATGAAAAAATCATGAGTGACTGGATCTAGAAGGTGATATCCCTTAATACCATCTAAATATCCTACAAAGATGTAAGGCTTGGACTAACATTCCATAGCTTTGTGTTTCTTCTTTGAAATGTGGGCCATGGCTGGGGATCTAAAAACTCTAAGGTGCTCAACATCAGGTTTCCTTTTATGCCAAGCTTGAAAGGGTGTTATCTATTTCAAAGCTTTGTGAGGAACCCTATTTTGATTATAGCAAGCATAATTGATGGCTTTAGCCCAGTACTATGGTGCTAAGGATTTGGAGTGAATCGTACAGCTACCTATCTCTTTCAAGAACCTATTCTTCCATTATATAACCCCATTTTGTGAAGGACTGTAAGTGACTATGCACTACAAATCAATCCCCTCTGTGATGCAAAACTACTCAAACCTGATGCTGATATACTCCCCTCTATTATCAATTCAAATAACCTTGATGGATTTCTCACTCTATTTCTCAACAAGTGCCTTAAAGTCTAGAAAATTTTCAAACACTTCATACTTTTGTTTGAGAAAATATATCCAAGTGTACCTAGAGAAATCATTAATGAAAGTGAGGATGTACTTGGCCCTTGTGAAAGATGGTTTGGGAAAGGGTCCCGATACATCACTGTGGACTAATCGTAAAGGTTGTGAATCCCTCTAAGCTTTCCCTTTGTCAAATTTTTCTTCAGGATGCTTCCCAAGGGAACACCCCTTGAAAAGTCCTTTTGAGAATAAGACACGAGGCAAGCCAATGACCATGTCATTTTTGCAAAGTTGCTCAAGGTAGCGGTAGTTAAGTTGGCCAAACCACTCATGCCAAAATTTGCTAACTCCATCTAAATGAGTCAACAATGTTGTTGGAGAAGAATCTGATGCAAAATGTGAGAAGGTGTATAACCTAGCTTGGTGATCTGCCCTACCCACTTCCACTGTAGTATCACTATGCAACTCCCTGATAGCCACTGAATCTGGTGAAAACTCAACTCTCATACCCTGACCAATGTGAGTGATTTGGTACACTGATAAGAGATTGGTTGAAAGAGAAGGAACACTTAGAACATTGTTGAATGTTCCTTTGTCCATTTCCACTAATCCTCTCCCTGTAATGCAAACTGATGTGTCATCACCCAAACTAATTGAATTCATGCTACAAGGCTCTAAAGATGAAAACTCAACTAGTAAAGAGCCCATGTGGTGAGAAGCACCCAAGTTGATGACCCATGAAGATGTAGAAGTTGTTGTAGCTACAAGGGCCTTGCCCTTTTCTTTCTCCTTACCCTTGCCTTTTGCCTTAGTAGAATCTTGGGTAGATGAATTATGCTTGATGGACTCAGGAACACCTATGTTGTTCTTCTCTAGAAGATGAGTTAGGTGATCTCTTTATTTATTCATGCATTTGGGTTCATCATGCCCTATCTTTTTATAATAGGCACACTTAACCTTCTCCATCTTAGGTTTAGCATTAGATGATGAAGACTCAATGTTTTTTTTGGCAGGATTGGTGTTTTCTTTCTTCTTCTCCTAGTCCTTGTTCTTTTTCTTCTTCTCCTTTGTTGAAGTCTTATCCTTACCATTTCTAGCTATGAAATCTTGCGGTTGAGTAGACTTCATTGTGCCCATTCGAATTAGCTTATATTGCTCCCTAGTCAAGTTGGCAATGAATGAATCCAAAGAAGGCATTTTCCATGTAGTGCCAAGGGCACTTTTTGTGGCATGGAAAGTGGAGACAAAGACTGAATAGCTTAGACCTAACTTTGTGAGAATAGAAAGTATGAGTTGATCATCTTTATTCTCTATCTCACATTCTTTCAATTTTAATCTAAGGGCCTTAAACTTAGTGAAGAAGTCCCGTAGGGTGTCAAAGTTGGTAGGACTTAGACTTATGAGTTCATTTTCGAGCTCATGACCTCTCATCTCATCAAGCTTCCCAAATAACTTTTCTAAAGTGTCCCATATGTCATTAGGAGTCTGAGAGGATTCTAAATGAAAGAGAAGTTCTAGAGACATAGACAAACTTAGTAATCCATAGGCTTCATCACTACGGTTGTACCACTTGACCTTTTTAGTATCAGTGTTGGGTTCTACTTCAATACCCATGATGATCATATACAACCCTTTACTTCTAGGAATGATCAACATTTTAACCTTCCATTCATGATATTTGAAGGGTCTTAGAGGTTTAAGTTGAAAATAATCCATTTTCAGCTGAATTTAAGTGAAGTTGTATTGATTGCAACTTGTGAATTTATGCAGAAAGGAGAATGAAAGCAAAGATTTGCAAGTTGTGGAAAGAAATCACACCCCCAATAAAATATTGAGCCCCCCACCACAAATATTCAAGTGCACACTCAAAATACATTGGACTCAGCTGGGAATGCATCTTAGAGCAATCAGTGCAAGACTAAAGCAAACAGGATGTCAGACTCAGCCGAAAATGCGTCTGGAGAGACCCAAAATTTTGGCACTTTATAAAATAGTGCATTTTTGACAAATAACAAGCCTACACTGTGGAGAATTGAATTATAAACACTTTTGCAAAAAATAGTACCCAAATCCAAGCTACCATTTGCAATATATTAAAGGTTTAATTTTCCTATAAACTAGTGTTTTTGCAAAAAAAAAGCCCTAAAACATTTTAAAAATACCTATTATGAGAGAGAAAGTGGCCTTCCAACCACTTGTCATATTTGGCACTAAATGAGGAATCCAAAGGAGGTTTGTGTGAGGGGTAATTGGCCTCTTACCAACCTGGGCCTCACCCTTTGTCTTCAACAGGCGAAGATACAAGTTTTAATTGAAAATCCCAAATTACAAAATTGTCTATAAAATTGAATATTCAGTCAAATTGATTGATTGTTTTTATCAAGTCAATTTTAAATTAAAAAAATGAATCATAGATATAATAATGGATGTCATGTGTCCAAGGGGTGCCAAATGGGATGCCAAGGAAGGGGCATCCAAAAGCAAATAGTCCAAAATTTTGACTCAAAAAAGACAGAAAGAAGTGCAAACCTGCTAGTTGCCGTAAGGCCTACTTGGCACCTTGTTGGGCAAGAAAATAAGCTGGAATCTTCTAACATTAATGCACAACAGGTTTGGGTAGAAGAATAAAAGAAAAAAGTGCCATATTCCCTAAAAATAGACCTATTTTGGACACCATACAGCTGATGGCATGGCTGGAAGGAAGGACTTCTACTGCTGGAACTGAAGTTGCTTAGAGTTGCTCCTCCCTTTGCTTCTTGCACACAAAAATGGTGCCCAAGCTAACTGTTGAACTAGCTCTTGAAGTGAAGACAACTAAGACACCCAAAGGCCAAGGACTCCAAGGAAATAATACTAGAAAAGATTTTGAAAGTTTTGTTTTTTTAAATTTTAGATCAGATCTAGAAAATAAAAAGATAAAGAGAACTCCACTCCTCTTAATTTCAAACTAAACTAAAAGCATAACCAAACAAATGATTACCATTCTTGCTCTGATACCATATCGGAGTTGTTTCAAAAATCCAGATAATGTGAGTGTAATGGAGACATGATCACACAAGATGAAGCACGTGCACACCACATAGATGCTAAAGCAATTTGAAAATAATACAAGATAACTTGCATAAGACAAAATGGAGAAAACCAAAATCTGATTAACATGAGATGGCCAAAGTGAGGACTACAAATAGGAGACTACGTAAGTAACTCCTCCATAAAAGGTGGACAAGGCACCCTAAGAATAAAATGTAACTCCTCCATGAAAGGTGGTGACAAGGTGCTAAGAATAGAGAAGTAACTCCCATCAAGGGAGTTACTTATGACATTCTTATGACACCTATGAGACATCTATGACACACACCTCCACATAAGCTATCCTATCCCACAAATGTATGAAAACTCCATGTATGCACAAGAAATACAATTTCCCTAATTAATAAATAGGGAAAAAATAAAAACATACACTAATATCTTCGAGGAATCACATAGTACTCTAAAATGTTCTCTATGTGAAATTTTTGTCAATGATTGGAATATATATATATTTTTTATGTATAATAAGTTAAAATATCAAGGTTTATTATACATACATATTTAACATGAATCTTATCAGATGCTACTTAATTCTCTAACTCTTACGATGACGGATGTTTTCATGTCAATATCTTCATTTTCTCTAAAGTTTTATTCTTTAATTTTTTACATGGGATGTGATCCATCACACCAAGATATAAATATTTTATTTGAGAATTCATTATGGTTTATCAACATTTATACCCCCAAAGATGGCCCTGACATATCAACTTTATGGTGGTATTTAGGTAAAAACTTACACCTCACCATATGGCTTATGTGTAGGTACTTAAATATGGTGGATAATCCTAAATAAAAATTTGGTGCACTGTAGATGAGATGGTGCATGGGATAATGTGAGGCATTATATTATTCTAAAATAAATGAGGCCTAGTTGACCCTCTATTCTATAGGCACACAATAGATTTCACTTCTTATTTTCTAAATACTTAAGTACAATTTGTCATAGTTTATTTTAAATACATTTTATCTTACCATAATTTGATCACCTGTAAAGGAGAGTGGAGAAAAATACACTTTAGAGTGATGCAATCAACTCCTCCTCAACTCCTCCCTCATTTTCCATGATGGTGAAATACATCTCATTGCCCAAGTTTTTAATATTATGAATCAAACACCTTTTGTTTAAAATTATATCGAGTGGTGGAAAGAATCTATACTTTGCACCATCACCTTTATTTTCCATTTTGAAAAATAGTTTGCTTGAGTTTGAAATGGGGAGATGGTCTTATACTAAAAAAATACTATATAATCTCATCCCTCCTTGAGTGCAACACTTTTTAATTATATCTAAAAATGTGGGTCATGATTATCAAATACAAACTCAAAGTGCTAGACAATTATTTTTTTAAAGGAGTTCGTATTCATGCTTACCTTCATTGGCTTTAGATAATTATTTTACCAAAGAGGTTTAAGTTTTCACTTTATTTTATTGTCTCAAATTTGGTGATAAAGATTCAAATGATTTTTTTAAGTCTCATAGAGAACCAAAATATTAATAATAGATTAAGGTCATTGATTCATCCAAATTAAGACTCACTAATATTCTTGGCATTCCCTCTACCATTCTAGATGACTATAAATTAATCTTTTAAATCAAAGGAAATAGTCTAGAAGATTCAAGCTTAGAAAAAATGCCTCAATGTGGTTCCTCATAATTTCAATCATGAAGAAAACTATTATGTGATGTTACTTTGTATTTTCATGATCTATCATAGGCCCTTCATTTCATGATCAATGACAAATCCCTATGTATTTATGGCTTACCTTGTGAATTGTATAAAACCATATGGGAATATGTCAGTCCCAACCTATTATATGTTTAAAAATAAGCTATACCAATATAATGTTGGGTTACTATTATAACTTGGATTTTCACCCCTTGAAGAGATGTCTCAACTCTCATCATTAAAGTGGCCCAATGAAAACATTAGTTCATCCTAATTGAGACTCACTAATCTTCTTGAAATCTCCTATACTATTCTAGTTGACTATAAATTAGACTTCTAGATCAAAGGAAATAGTCTAGAAGATTTAGGCTTTATAAAAATGCCTCGATGTGGTTCCTCATAATTTCAATCATGAAAAAAACTATCATGTTATGTAACTTTGTATTGTCATGATCTATCATAGGCCTTTTATTTCATAATCAATGACAAACCTCCATGTATTGATGGCTTACATTGTGAATTGTATAAAACCATATGGGAATATGTTAGTTCCAACTTATTGTAAGTTTAAAAAGAAGCTATACCAAGACAATATTGGATTACTATTATAACTTAGATTTTCACCCATTGAGGAGATGTCTTATCTCTCCTCATTAAAATGGAAAAATGAAAACATTGATTCATCCTAATTGAGACTCATTAATTTTCTTAACATATCCTCTACTATTCTAGATGATTATTTATTAGTCTTCTAGATCAAAGTAAATATTCTAGAAGATTTAAGCTTTGTAAAATTGTCTCAATGTGGTTCCTCATAATTTCAATCATGAAAAAAACTATTATGTGATATTACTTTGTATTTTCATGATCTAGCATAGGCACTTCATTTCATGATCAATGACAAATCCCCATGTATTGATGGCTTACCTTGTGGATTGTGTAAAACCATATGGGAATATATCATTCCCAACCTATTGTAAGTTTAAAAATAAGCTATGCCAAAACAATGTTGGGTTACTATTATAACTTGGATTTTCACCCCTTGAGGAGATGTATCAACTCTCCTCATTTAATTTGCACAATGAAAACATCTCACTTGTTGTGTGTGTTCAATTTGGTGAGATGAATCTCTAGAAGGGCTAGTTCCCTTGATGCACTCTTTGAAACACTCTTTCACTTATCAACTTTTCATGAAAAGGGTTAAAAATACAAACTTAGAAATATAAATTGTGATGAAAAAAAAATAATTTCCTCCTATTTACTAAAATTATAATACTTAGATCAAATTAAAGATTCTTTCACACAAAAATCATAACACAAGGAAGATTGTTACATCAATGTTTCATATTCTAGGTTTAAGACATATATTAATGTTTAGGAGGGATGATGAATGATACTTTGTATAATGAAATAATATAACGCTTATACACTAAAATAGAACACCAACAAAGACATTTAATAATTACTCTTTTGTACACTTGGTGAAAACTCAAGCATAACATGATAAAAAAGATCATCTCCTACTAGACAAGACCAATAAGATCGCACCAAAACTCAATTTTACAACATGTAAGTAGGAAAATTCACTTTTTTATTTATTCAATAATCATTCAGATACAAATTTTCTATGTTTTTACCATTATCCAATGAAGGTTACTCAAAAGACCCAAAAAGGCCAATATTTATAGCATTTGGGAGAGAGGTGAGACAAGGGAAGTCCAAAAGTAACTTGGGCACCGATCAAGATAAGAAAATTGGTTATATATTCATTATAAAGATATTATAAAAAAACCTATGAAATTTCAATTACTCCAATTGTCCACACAAGTCACTAAATTTATGAAAAGTGGCATGAAAATCCTTGCCTTGGATTAGAAAACTACCTTCATGATTTATACCTATTTGAACATCCAAAAATTGACTAGATATAGGTATGATTATTGGAATTATAAGTAAGGATTTTAGACATTCCTCTCCATGCATTTTTTGCATTCCTACTCATCTGCCATCTCCTAAAAGTAAGCCATCACTGCCTCTAGTCTAAAAAAATCCTCTTTCAGTCACCTCTCACACTTAAATTCAAAATTTCCTTAAATTTTCCATGAAAATCCATGGGAAGGAGTGTATTACACTTTAAAATACTCTACATGTCCTTATACTACTTAGGTACACCTTAAAAAGGCTCACAGTTGAAGTTTTCACCTTTCTCACCATTATGTTCACTATGCTAGTTTTGACTAGCTAAGATGAGAGCTATTGTTTCAAAAATTAGAATATTTTAAAAGTATTATATGCCCATATTGAATTATTATAAGTCCTAATATTCCTCCCAAACTTTATTTCATCTTTAGAATCCTTATAGAACCTATAAAACATATAAAATAGTCAAAAGTACCCTATTTTGTACCCTATCTATACGATTTTATAAAACTCAAAAGGGTGGAGAGGATCCTGAGAGTGTCCTTTAAAAGTTCGAATTTCTTTCATTTTAAAACTATGTAACTATAGCATCTATCCAACTTCATTTCCTTCATCGGGTCTCGACTGAAGGTTTGTAAGGGTTTTAGGTAGTTTTCACTCTCAAGATTTATTCATAAATCTTTGACATTAGAACTACCAAAAAATTCAAAAATATAGTATTTAACACCCTTTATAACCTCAAAAAACTCCTTTTTCCTCCAAAAAATCAAGAAATATATGAGCATTTGAAACTACCTTATTGAGCTTGTCTTTATAATTTCTACATGTTTAAACTATATCTAACATTAATGTAGATTTAATATTGGTTTTTATACATAACACAACCTCAAAAATTTATAAATCCATATTATAAACATTTTAAAATCAGATATATATCTCACCAAAATCTAGAAATGAGGTTGGACCCCTAATTGGCTCTAGGACTCTTCAAGGCCTAATGGGCTTAGCATGCACCCTGCTAGTTTTGGCTATTTGGAATTATATCTCATGGATGTTTTGGTTTATAATTAGTATTAATTACTCATTAAATATCACCAAGTCATCACATAACTTCCCAATCACTCCTTTTCATTTATTCCTTTCATTCATTAACTAGGCCTAATTGAAGCTTGTCTAGTTAGATTGTGTGTAAGACTATTTCGATCACTTTGAGATGTATAAGACTAAATTAGTGATTGATATAACTTTTTTACCATTAATACACCTAAAAATATGTTTGTTTATGTTCCAAAATATTTCCGTAAAGTTTCTCACCCTCCTTGGCTTCATTTGCTTGTTTTACCAAACCTTGATTTTTCTTCACTGGCTGACCTCTGAGACAAAATAGTGTGGTATATCCCTCTTCCAAAAGTCAAAATTAAAATTTTTAAAGTTTTATTAGGTATTAATTAAACTTTTTACCAATTTTTATATCTATATTCATCCAATTAGGCACCTAACTAACTCAATTTGTCTAAGAAGGCCTCTAAAATGACTATTTTCTTTCATTTTTTACTTCCACCTAAGAATGACATTTTAAATGATAAATCCAAGATGTTTAGGTATATTAAAAATGTTAAACTCCTATAATTAATTTTCAGTAATCTTTTGATTCACCCAAAAACACTTTTCTTCTTTGGATTCCTCATTCTTACCTATTGAGCAACATGAGTTTCCTAGCTCACCTATACCGACTGCTACCTTTGGATAAGAAAAAGAGTGGGAGATCATCTTTAATGGGTCCTAGAGATTTTTTTAAAAATATATTAACCATTTAAATATATTATCAAACCCTTTTCCACATCCTAAGCATACTCACCTCTTACCTTCACCAAGCTTGCACAATTAGTTGTAGGTGCGTACAAGGTCTTAAAAGGTCTATATAGGCTTGTTTACATTGGTCAGAGCCTATGAATTTCATAATTACATTAATTGAGGTAGTCATATTATTTTTTCATAATTATAACCCATTATGTACTCTTTACAAGCACCTTGAACTCATAAGACTAAGTTCTTCTCTCGTGACTGAGATACTTTGCCAAAATCACTGTTGTAGGTGTATATTAGCCTTAATTAAGATTGGTCAAGGAATTTAGAGGTATCCTTTAAATCCATTTAGCTCAAAAAACATATTTACATACATACATTCAAATTTAATTTCCTAAAACACCACCTAAACACTAATTCTAACCCCTATCTATCTTCCCAACTATATATGTATATTTTTCTGTATGGGGACACCTATAGGTGTCCATGAAATTGAAAACTATGCATCAACATCCTAATAGTTACCTTCATGATATTTGTACATCATTAAATTAATGAAACCATTCTATCCAATATGAGAGTGTGTTTGTTTTCTCTTCAAATATCAACTATCCTCTGCCTCAAACCTGTAGATAAGAATCTGAGCTTTTAATATTTTTAAGGGCATCTCTAAGACCCCAAATAACCACTTTCCATCAATCTTCTTGACCCCATTCTTGGAATATTCCTCTATACTATATGTGATAAATTATACCTATCTATAAGCTTTAAAACCATTTGTAAACATGTTCTAAGATATCCACAAAATCCCCTTAGACCTTTGTTTTCACATTTTAGGGAAGGTTTCCCTAAATTTAGTCTTTGCTTCTTTGATATAGCTTACATATTATTTTTATGTTTTGAGATCTCAAACAAGTTTTTAATGATCAACCAATATTTTAAGATTTAAGAGGATGCCTTGCCATACCCAACATTGTATACAAGTGTCTTTGTGGCTCTAAGGTACCACCTATAGGTGGTCATTTTATACATAGGTAGTAGGTCAATTGGATAATATAAAAGGTATATAGGTTTGGAAAAACTTATATGTTTTCACCAAGTACCTCAAATTCACCTTATCAATCTTGAAATATTGACACATCTCCCAACTCTTCACCTTCATCATGACATCAGCAAAAGGCCATTATAGGTGTGCATTTGTTGTATGTAGGCAATGAACCTAAAATGAAGCACAAATGTTGATGAAAGGCCTCATAGACAACTCAAAATCATTTTAAATCCCTCAAATACATTATTGACATTAATTAAATATTAATACAAATTTCAAAACATCTCTTTCAATGTGAAAATTGCTTACAAACATTTGGAATAGAGTAGGTAGGTATAACTAATGATTAGTTGGTGTGGTGACATAGCTTGTAACAAGTCTTACACTTTATAAAACATATAAAATAAAAATACTCAACTCCTGATGTCTTGAATAAGTTAATACACATTAATTACAATTCCATAAACAAGATAGATAATTCACACATTTGACTACAAGTGGGAAAGCATGAAAAGTTGACTATGAGGAATGACAAGATTAAAAGTTGCTCCAAAGTATGATGTGGTGAAACCAAAAATGGAAGTGAGGGAAAACTTGGAATTAAGACATATGTAACACCATATTATATCACATGAGACCTTTGTAGAAAACTAATATTTTGCAATAAGGAAGAAACTGAGTAAAACTTCACAATGATGAAACCTTCCTGTAACATGAGACAACTTACACATCAAAACACCATGGAACATGAAAATAATCATGACGATAATTTTATAAGGTATCCAAAATCCTTTGGAGTCAACATCACCAATTATTTTGTACGTATTTATCCAAAATGGAGCAAAACTATAGGGTGTAGGAAATAGTGAGAAAAAAAACATAGTCAGCTTGTAAAGGATGATTCATAAAGCATGGTTTACCAATCCTTGAAATATTTTTATGGAAATTTATTTATGAGTGTAATATTACCTCACAAAAGCATTTGACCTAAAACATCTTCGGTTGTTCATACTAAGCACAAACTTGAAGGTCACTTCTATATGTTTGGAAAGGTAAAGAAGGAGCAGAATAGTTTTGGTTTTAAAATGGCACTTCCAAAGCATTTCAAGTGTTTATATGAGTGTTAGGAAGATGAAGATATGTTCTATGACCTTCTTTGATGTGTCACCTTCCCTAATGGGCTGTATAAGTGCCAAGTCACCCTTTTTAGTTGATTACTTGATCTTTAGTTAGATAACCTTAATATTCTGATTGAACTGACATTCATGATAGGGAATCTAACCTAATGAATGTTTGAAAGGAAAATGTAACACTTGTACACCTTAATAACTGTGTTGCTTGCATTTACGACCCCTAAAAGCTCACTAAATGACCCAAAATGATAAATAAACTATTAGACCAAGACTAAGGCTAAAAATAAATTACATAACATCAAATGACCTATAATATAGCATATGACAAAGTATTTGATCCATAAACATCTAAAAAATCAGTTTTTTTAACCTATAGGAGTCCAAATTTGACCTAAAAGTCAAATTTGGTCAACAAAATGGCGACTCATAGGGATAATATGCCTGTTATACTAAAGACTAGTAGGTTTATCAATCCATGGGCTATGGAGTCAATGAAATATTAATGAAAATAAAAAGGATTTACATAAAACACACGTAAAATAACCACAACACACTAATAAAACACAAAACAAAGCAAAACACCAACAAGACTCACACATGTGCATAAGCACTTAGGGAAAACAAGAAGTAGAAGCTATGTACAAGGAGAGAGTAGAAACTTAGTATAAATATTTGAGATATATCCCATTGATTGGGATATGAAGATCCTCTCCATCCAAATTTGAAATTTGAAAATCATTGTGTTGCTTGCATTAAGTGATGACATAAGGGCCACTCCACAAAGAATCAAACTTTATGTGTTTTCTATGCTAAACCCTATCTTCGTCCCACTTTAGAATAATGTACCCCTCTTGGATGATTCTTGGCATGGATTTATTATCAAAATATCTGTTTGATTGATTTTGATGAGCCTTCATAGTTTGCATAGCTTGATATCTTATTTCTTCAATCTAAATTAACTCACACAATCTAAACTCCATGCTTTCATTTTATATCAACTCTAGCTAGTAAATGAAATCCAAGGTTGGTAACTCAAGTTAAATAGGAATTATAGCTTCACTCCCATAAACAAGTGTATATGGTGAGTTTCTAATGGATCTCTTGGGGGTGATTCTATCAGCCCAAAGAGCTATCTTTAACTTGGAATGCCAAGTTATTTGATTTTCCTCCATTATCCTCTTAATAATCCTAATTATATTCTTATTGGTACACTCGTCTAGTCCATTCCATTTTGGATAATAGTTGGATGAAGTAATAAGATAAATACCATGTTTCAAATCCCACTCACTTGTCTTCATTCCAAGGAAAGCTAATGCATTGTCTAAATTATTGTTTATGGATCCCAAAACCTTATCACTATGCTTCATATAAGTCAAAAACTAAACTTTCATTTTATTCATTGATAGATATGGCCTCCACCCATATTGTAAATTAATTTTTAGCAATTAACACCCACTTATGGCCAACACTAGAAAGTGGGTTGATTAGGCCTATGAAATCTAGACCCCATTGCATAAAAGGTTGGTCTACTTGTATTGGATGAAGAGGCAAGGCTGTAAACTTTTTATTAACATATGCCTAAACTTATCTATATTTATAACAACTGAAAGTACTTACTTCTCTACGTAATTTTGTCTTACCTCATAGCCTTCCAATCCTTGACTAAAGAAGGAAATAGGTTTCTCTAAATTTTATTCATTTTTTTAATTGATCATGGTAGAGATTACTTATTCATTTACAAAGGTATACAAGTTTAAATCCTTTGATAAATTAGGACTTGCAAGAGTTAGGGCTTGAGCAATAGCTTGCTTGATCTCTTTAAAACTCTCCTTCCTTCTCCTTGTTCAATAAACACTCTGTCTTTCTTATTGTCACTTGGATATGCACCCTTTCAGGGGATGCCAAGTCTCTCCTCATCCAAGTGTCACAATATAATCACCTCTAGGCTTGTGGGCAACCTAAGGAATGATTTGAGTCTTTAGATAGGGCTATCTCCCTTGATGTACCACTTGACTACTAATATTACTAACTTATGAGGGGTGCAAAGAGATAATGATAACTAAAATCAAATATATAATATGGAGATGATACACCAAATAAAATTGATGACTTCTAACCAATTACATATTACACTTGAAATCAAAGAGCAAATTAAGCAATCACTTCTCCAAGCTTCATCTCCTAACATCAATGTTACATTATGGGTTCATAGATGATGTACAAGGCTAGGAGGACTATAAAAAAATTCCTTGAATTAAATTTATGAAGAGACAAGCTATCTTAATCCTTGAAATATCCAAAAACACTTCGCATGCCATGCAAGAAGAAGCTATAAATAGATGAGAGAATGAGGCATAATGTTAAGGAATCCGTAGTCTTCACTAATAAAATCCAACATTCAACTAAAAAACACTAATTATGGTCATTTAAGAGGTAAAAATTAGTAATTTTACTGATGAAAAGGTATACAAATGATCAGGCCTTCACTATACTTAGGTGGAACATAGAATACAATGGCCAAAATGGCTATTTCTTATAGAGTTTGAGATAGAGAGAGAAGAAGAGAAGTCCATTTTTTATAAATGAATTAAAAAAAGGTTATGGGTAAAACCATGAAATTTTATGAAGTAAAAATGTCAATCCAAGTCATCAAAGTCTTGCAAAGTGGCACAAAACTCCTCATTTTGGCTCAAAAAAACTACCTACATTGTTAGACTTATTTGGACATCACATAACTAATGAATATTAGGTATAATTATTGTAATTAAATTTTATAATATCATAAATTTCTATCCATTCATTGGTTGAATTCTTAATCCTTTTAAAACCTCTAAAAGTGAGCCATCATCATCTACTATCCAGAAAACTATTCTTCCATTCACCCTACACATTTGGCCTCGAAATTGGCATCAGTTATCTATTATAATCCATGGGAATTTTTGTTTTACAAATTTAAATACCATATATGGAATTTTAATCATTAGGGGAACCTTAAATTCAGCTCACATGAAGTTTTCCATCTTTTTCACTAGTTTGCCCAATATGCCAGATTTGACTATCTAAGTTAAATCACCTAGTTAGGGCATTTAAAAGTTGTTTCAGGGAATTAAATTAATATTTTGAGTTATATTAAGTCTTAATATTCCACCCAAACTTTGTTTCATCTTTATAATCCTCCTGTAGCCCACACAACACACAAAATAGTGAAGAAAAGCTTATTTTTTCCCCATCCATACAAGCTCATACATCTAGATATCATGTGAGGAAGCTTGAGTGAGTCATGTTCAACTTAAAATATTTTTAATTTTATAATCATTACATTTAATTATATCTCCAACTCTATTTCTTCAAACTAGTCTTGGTTGAGGGTTTACAAGGGTTTTAGACCTATTGTTGGTCTTAAGGATGATTCATAAAACCCTAACATCCAAGCTACCAAAAAAGTGGTCTTGGGGGACACTATTAACATAGATAATTTTATTATACTCCCATGCAAGCCTTAGATGAGATATGAACACTTTAACTCACTTATTCGAGCTCTTCCTTGCACCTTCCTGCATGCCTGAGAATGTTTTGGCCCCAAAATGGTTTTCTTGTGATTCTTATGAATTACAAGATTTTTTACACATCATATATAATCTAAAATATATATACCAATATATTATAATTTTAATCTCATGCTTCTAGTGTGAAATACCCTTGATTTGGTCATAGGCCTAATCCTTGCTTAGAAGTCTATTTGCAACTTTGGTGCTCTAGGTTTTCCTATTGGTTTTCATGAATTTAAATATCTTGAACACACACACACACACACACACACACACACACACACACACACACACACACACACACACACACACACACACACACACACACACACACACACACACACACACACACACACACACACACACACACACACACACACACACACACACACACACACACACACACACACACACACACACACACACACATGCACAGACACATGCACACACACACGCACACACACACATATACATCCCATATACATGAACCAATCAATTGGGAATATTTAGTTATTCTAATTGTGGAATTGGCATCTTGTTTGACATTAAGCTTGGCTCCTTGCCTAATAGGCCTCCTTGTTTGATTTCCTTCTTTCATGACTAATTTACCATGTTGGTCTAAGTTTCATAAATCTTTTAAAACCCTCTTCAATTATCTTCTTAACTTTTGGTTCAGCACTTCACTTTTTTTTCCTCAAAATTGCTAGTTTTAGGCATGGGGAAAGTGCCCCCTATCTAAAATAAAATAGGGTGCACCTCCCCTATTTTTCTTGGATAAAAAATTAACTTTATGATATTCCATAACTCATAAACATGAAATGTACAAAATTTTATCCTTGTTTGACATAATTCACCCCTTCAGTTCACCAAAAACTCAAGACAAACCTTGCATGGCAGATTGTGTTTCTTTCCTTCTTGTCATGGATTGTAAATTATTTGAAAAATGGGGTCCCTTTTACTTTTCATCCTTGCATGAGGTTCATGAGATTATTATAATCCTTTGTTAGACTGGTCTTATGCTTTAAATGTGTTTGTTACTACAAAAAGGACTCTCTTGTATATGTTTATGCATGAATAATACTTGAAACCTTGAATGATTCCCTCTAATCCCTTCCAAGACCATTTAGTAATGTTTGAGACCCTTCATGGAGGCTTAAGTTTAGCAATGTTAACACTTTAGATGCCATGTTTGAATTCATTATCTACTTTCTTAGTTTTAGGTGTTCATGGAACCTAAAGGAGTTTATGCAAGCTTATTTCATAATTCTTGGAGTTTATAGAATTATATCAAGGCCTTCATTTATGTGTCACATGTTATGCATTTGCTACAAACTCCTATGCACTTTTGGTCCAATTGAGCCCCCTCTCTACCTTGACTGAGAAAACTCCTTAATAACCCTTGTTATAGGTTAATTGAACTTGTTTGGCCTTTCAACACCTTTAATGAACTCCCCCTTTATGTCTCATATCACATGTTTATAGTTTTAGTCATTTTAGATCCACTTTAGATGGCTAACACCATCAAAACACATGCTTAAACTAGGAAGCTGCAAACATAGAAACATGGATTTAAAGAGAAGCTTGTAAGTTATATTTACTTTTTTAGGGTTTAAGTTAATATGTGAAAGGCTTCCCACGTAGAAATAATAATAATAATAATAATAATAATCATCATCATCATCATCATTTTATATCTTCATACACTTTGAAACCTTGTCTACACCTTGTACTCCAACTGAGTCTCCTTGCCATGATCGAGACACTCCACTTGCCCCTACCTTTTTAACCCATCTAGGCGAGCATATTAGTTAATTTGGCCTAGTTATTATGTTTAGAGAGTTTCCTTGAATATATGGTTCACCTATTACTTGATCATGCTAATGATTCATCCTAGATAGGCTCAAACACCACTGAAACACTAAGACTAGCTTGCTATCTACCTGTAGGTAAGCTTTTGGGCAACTTGTATAGACTTATAGATGGGTAGGGGAAACAAGAAACACAATAAATGTCTTATTGATGATATTATAGACCATAATGTCATTTTTATACATTTGAAATCATTCCTAATGGAGGCATTGTTTGATTCTTTTTCAATTGGATGAAAAGGGGTCCTTTTGGATTTAAGACTATAGATAACAATGAAGGATCTCAGTGCATAATTTGGCAACTTTAGCCCTTTCAATAACTATCTTCCTCTATTTTTCATGACCTCAAGCTTTGAAAAATCCTTCTCTATTATATAGGATTAAAATTTTACCCATATTTATATCTTGAAACACTTGTAAGCATGTTGTAGGAGATCCACAAAAACCTCTTGGAGATCTATTTTGCTTTTTTGGGGACTGTGGACCTGATTTTGTCTATTGATCTTAGAAGGTAGTATTTGAACTTATTTACCTACTTAAAAAATCACACATGTGTTTTTACCTTCCATTAACTTGAAATGACATGAAAAGGGATTAATTTCTTTTTTAAACCATACAAAGACTCCCAAACTCTTTGTTCATGTCACTTGTAGGTGGGCTTGTGTTAGGCCTGTAGAAAAAATGATTTGTGTAATGGGTAGTGAGAATGATTCGAATTTATAACCTCATTCATGTTACCATAAAGTAAAAAAATAAAAAAATGTCATCTAATAAGTTATAAAGTGTCTTCTCTACTATGTTTCAAAGTTTGAAAACCCCTGTAATCACATATCAATGGTAGACTGAAAATGAAGATGATTGTGTTGGTTTGGTAAATCTCCCTTCATATAAAATGAAATAATTTATTTTATTTTATCTACCATTATAATTTACTGAATATTTACAAGCTAAACATATGTCTCCATGGACATGCTTTGGAACCTTGCATAGCTCTAAGGCTGACTATGTGCAATAGTGATAGGGTAAACAAGCTACATAATCTCTATAAATGCAATCTCATGAAGGGTGATATAGATAAATGAGTTATAAGTTGAAATTATATTAATTTTAATTTTTAAAATATTTATAATAACCTATCCCAACCTTCTAAATACACTTGTAAAGCATGAAGGTCAGGAAACAGTGGGAAACTGCCAATCAATCATATGATGGACTAGCCTGAAAACTTCAAGTGTTTTGACCATAAAATAAAATTTAAAATTTAAAATAATCATGGGTTACATGAGGGTACATATTCAAATTCATATATAACCAACATAATAACTATTTCATATGGATTTGATATAAATTGAGCAAAACCTATAAGGTGCTAGAAATAGCTAACAAAACAACACAGACAACTTGTTAGTGATGGTTAATAAATCATAGTTGACAAATATTATAAATACATATACTAAAATTAAGGTATAATTTTTATATAAACTTCCCAAAATCATTTTTCCTAAAACTACCTGTGTTGTCCATACCGAGCATAAACCTAAATGTCACTTCAACTTATCAAGAAAGATGAAAATGGAGAACAATTTTGGGCCAAAATGGAACTTAAAACTAAAGAAAAGAATTATAATTAGAATATGGAAGCTAAATAAACACTTATTGATCTTTCCCACATGTAACACTTCCCAAGGAAGCTGTACAAGTGCCAAATTCCTCTTTTT
Source organism: Torreya grandis (assembly GCA_037957365.1). Taxonomy (NCBI): domain Eukaryota; kingdom Viridiplantae; phylum Streptophyta; class Pinopsida; order Cupressales; family Taxaceae; genus Torreya; species Torreya grandis. The sequence continues at coordinate 793,661 of JARHVA010004564.1, read as the reverse complement.
CCTCAATAAAACTACCCTTTCTTCTACATAACCTGACATATTTCAATTTTTTCAGTTACTTAAGACCTTTGTGGACACATGAGGAATTAAATAACCCATTTAAACTATCAAATTTACCAATAAACCCATATAAATCATTAAATGCACTATTTTAACCCCTCAAAATGACTCAAATGATAAATGGACCTAGAAACTAATTGACCAAAGCTAGTAAAACATTAATTGACATAAAATGATTTATAAAAACCTCATGAAAATACATTAAAACCACTTATAGGTATATATATATATCTACTAGGGTGCTTCAATTTAAACTAAAAATCAAATTTGGCCAACATTTCCTTAGCATGGAGGTTAGAGGCTTGATTAAATTAGTAAATTTAGGAATAAACCTTCTTATGAAATTGATTTTTCAAAATAAACTTTTAAAACCTTTATTATGTTTGGGAAAATTAAATTCCAAGATTGCACTCACCCTTTTAGGATCTATGGATATGTCTTTCTTTGAGACTGTATCCCAAAATTTTGCCTTTGTGGACAACAAAAACACACTTCTTTTGATTTAGAGAGATCCAAAACTCTCTACATATCTCAAAAATCTACCTAAGGTGATTCAAATTATCCTTTTCATCTTTGGAGAAGACCATGATATCATCAAGATACACCAACACTATATCATTTATTAGACCTTGAAAAGCCATATCCATTACATGTTGAAATGTTTCTCCAGCATTAGACAAACCAAAATGCATTTTCCTATAAGCATATTTACCCCATTTTGTAGTAAATTTTGTCTTATATTGGTCACTTTCCTTAATCAAAATCTAATTATTCACTGAGTATCCATTAATGAGTGAGAAAATTTTAGTACCTACCATAACTTGCAAAATCTTCTCCATAGAAGGAAGAGGATAATGATATTTTAAAGAAACTCTATTCAAATATCTAAAGTCAACACATAACCTGATTTACCCATTCTTATTCCTTACCAAAACTAAGTTTTCCAACCAAGATTAATGCTAAATCAGAAAAATGATCTTAGACTCAATCAACTTTGTAAGATCCTTTCTCATGAGAGGCTTAATATTAAGATTAATTACCCTTTGTCTTTTCTTGGTAAGCTTAGAAATCTCATCTATCTCTATGGTATTTTGATCTAAGTTTGGATAAAAGCCTTTTAAATCACTATATTCCCATGCAAAGACATCAAAAAACTCCTTGCATAACTCAATGAAAGCATAACTTTCTTCTCTAGTACATACCATCCCAAGAACAAGCAATTATCTTTAAATTTTTTTACTCTCTCATAGTTTTTTTTCTTGTTATACATGTTTACTTTCTCCTTCTTCAATAAATCATCATCATTGAAGATACTCTCAAGCATGACTAATCCCTTAGGGAGCTTGTTTGTCTTCAATTTTACAATCTACCCTCCATATTGTTGCTATAGTTTGGAATAATTCTTTAAGGAAAACTAAGTCTCAACTTGTATAAAAATATCTATTTGCTGGTCACTATCAAACACTTGAAAACTAGTGACATTATAAGGTATAGATGGCCTTACAATCACTTTGAGATGGGGCTAGTTTTAATCCTCTCTTATCCCATTTAAAACATCAACTGAGCTCCAATTGTTGCCCACCTATCATCATGTTCATTATCTTCTCTTGGGATAGATTAGATGTTGAATGCTTGGAAATATTCCATAAGATCCCACACTCTATGCTTATATGACTTAAGCAAGGAATTCTTAGTCATATTTTGTCCACTTACTTGATTCACAACTAACTCACTACCACATAAACTTTTTACTCTTTCACACCTCTCCTTCTAGCATACTCAGGCCATAAATGAGAGCCTCATATTATACCACATTATAAGCAAAAATAAAGTGAAATATGAAAGTAGACTAATACCCTTCCTTGGATGGAGAAACTAACATTGTTGCACTACCTGATCTAACCTTGCTTCTTCATCCATCAAAGAATAACTACCATAAAGCATCCATTTTTTCATTTGACTTAATAAAATTTGGCATGAAAGAGCCCTCCTCATGAATTCAATACACTCGAAGAGCAGATTTCTCTATGAATTTTTAAGGATCATTATCATAATGTTCATCTCCCCATTTATTTAAATAAAAATTAGAAACTCCTTCAAGAGAATAAGTTGGAGATTGATCCATGTGAAGGTCCTCCTCATCAAGAATAGCATAATTAACATTTTGAATCTTATGAATGTAGGGCTCTAAATGATTGTGATGTATAGGCTCTGATTCAATATTTACCTTAGTACCATACTTCATCCTAAAAACCATATATGACTAATTAGCTACAAAGTATCCACCTATCATGGCCGTAAACTCTCTTGATAAACAAAGAGCAAAGTATGGGGTGAATATGCAACAAAAACATCATGAGGGATGGAAAAACTAGGACAATAATGTAAAATAAAATTCAAATGTTTGACTACTCACAAGGTATTTATTGGTGATCCATCCAATTGTATAAATGCTTTAGCCATTGGTTCTTACTTGAGGCTTAGTTTATCCACTATTGACTTGGGCATAATTGAATTACTATCCACACTATTTATGATGAAATTATGAACTAAGAAATTACCAAGGATTAAATATAGATAAAAATGAGTCCTATAATTTTTACTCAATTTTCCATCAATGGGATAAGTTCCATTCACCAAGACAACATTTTCAGTCATAGTTGATCCAACTTGTTTCCCTAGTCCAAGTAATTATTTTTGGAGCATATCTTTTTATCCCAATAGTTTCAATGAATCCCATAATTAAATATTTATGTATAACTTATTAATTTTATCCACAAAATTTATATAAGGATTGCTCATCTTGAAATACTCTTTGGGAACACTAGTACATTATGGTGTAGCTTGTGAAGATGGACGTGTAAGAGCTGGTTTTGAACTTTGAATTTTTTTATTCTCCTGCACCTTAGGATCTGATTTATACCCACCTACTATTTTATGTGATTTAGGAGTCTAAACATGTCCTTTTTTTTCCCCTTGTTCCTCTTTAACAACCCTCTTCTTAGATCTAGTGCTAGAGGATACACTAGCATTTGTATCACTTGAATTTCCCATATGATTGATGGCACAAAATTCTCCCTCAAAATGATTTATAAGAGTGGAATAATATTGTGTTTGTCCATTTTAAACTCTATTTTGAATTTTCACCTCAAAATTATAAATTGAGGTGCTTGACTACCTTGCATTGTCATGGCTTGGTTAGGCATTTCATTAGCATATGCAACTTGGTCTTGATTTTGGTCATAGGAAGGATAACATGGCTATCCTTGAACAAAGTTGTTTTGAGTGGTAATATGATCTTTAGAATATTATGGGGCATTAGGATTGTAACTTTGGTAAGGTCAAGCTTGAGTGATTTGCCCTTGCCCTTGAGCATTACCTTGAAAAAGAGGCCTACTTGCTTGTAAAAATTGATTATATGCCTAATAAGGTCTATAAATTTGACCTTTTTGCCTTTTTATGGTAACCAATTCATTATTAATACTTTTAATCAAAATATTGACTTCATAAATCTCAGTGGTAGGGGAAAGGGCATACTTTTCTTGACTATTAGGCAAAGGAGCCAAGTTAGCTAATACAACTCGACTAGGAGGCTGAAAATCAAGGAATAATGGCATTAGAGGTCTAGGAGCAATCTTCCAAACTTGAAAAAGATAATTCTCAACAATAATAGATATATTATAGTCACTAGGTAGTGTATTACCACCTATGGATTAGATCATCATTGATATATCACGATTCAATGTTTTTAGGTAATAAAAAAGTCATAATTTAGAGTAGGTCTAACAAGGGCTAGGATTCTATCCCATGTTTTTTGAAATCTATAGTTAAAATCCTGCATGAAATCTTATGGAGCCCTCTTTAAAGTGTTCAATTTCTCAGCTAGTGATATATAATCACTCTTCTCTTCAAACATCTTAGACAATGTATTTCCTAGTTCATCCCATGAAGCAATGGAAATATGAGGAAGAGTCCCATACCAATCTAAAGTTTTACCTTTTAAAGACAATGCCAATAACCTAATTAATACATTCTATTGAGTGATATTATGGATATTTTAGAAGTTTTCTATGTTTCTAATATGTTTAATGGGAGTAGTAGGACCTTCTCTACTAAAATATGGAACACTCTTAAGGGCTTCTCCAAGAATTTGGTCATATTGGGCAAGATTCAAAGGAGATGATCCAGTGAAGACTACAAAAGGTTGATTTTTAGCCATAATAGAATGTATAATATGTGTATTATGGTTTTAACTAAGTATAAACTTGGACATTTTAAATACCAGCTCCCTTGAATAAAGATGAGTATTCACAAATCTAAATCTTTTGATAGAATAAAAAGGCAATTACACAAACTCAAAAGGTATACATTTAGTAGTAGACCTAGTGGTCACCTTTGGCATGGAAATTAAGAACTGTTCAACAACCAAATATTTAAAAACTTAGTGAAGTCATCGATTACTGATTGTAAATGTTCTTATGACTCCAAATATACCAAGACCAGTACCAATATTAGAAAATATTTTAGGACTTAGATTCCCACTAGGCATTCCAAAAACTATTGTCACTTGGATTTGTACCCCTTGAGGATATGTCTCATTTCTCCTAATCCAAGTGTCATAATGGAAACATCTCACTTATTGTGGGTGATCAATTTGGTGAGATGAATCTCTAGAAGGGATAGTTCCCTTGATGCACTCTTTGAAACACTCTTTCACTTATCGACATTAAATGAAAAGGATTAAGTAGAAAAAATTAGAAAGTGAAAAGGTGATGCACCAATATTTATTTTCATCATATTGATTAAAATAATACTACATAGATCAAATCAAATATTCTTTCACACAAAACTCACAACATAAGGTAGATTATTACACCAATAATTCATATGTTAGGTTTAAAAGGTACATTAATGTTTAGGAGGGATTATGAATGATAATTTAGAGAATTAAATCATATATCACTTATGAAACACTTATAGACTAAAATATAACACTAATAAAGACATGTAACAATTTCTCTTATGCACACTTGGTGAACAATCAAGGATAACATATTAGAAAAGATCATCTTCTACTAGACAAGTCCAACAAGATTATAAAAATACTCAATTTTATAACATATAAGTAGGAAAATTCACCTTTTTATTTATTTAATAGTCATTAAAATACAAAATTGTCAAGGTTTTCACCATTAACCAATAGAGGCTACTCAAAAGAGCCAAAAAGGTCAATATTTATAGCATTTGGGAGAGAGGTGAGACAAGAGAAATCCAAAAGTCACTTGAACACATATAAAATTGATATATTACGTTAAATATGCATGATAAATATATGTGAAATTAACCATAAAATTTTATGAAGTCCAAGTGTCTATACAAGTCATGAAACTTATGAAAAGGGGCATGAAATTCCTTATCTTGGCTCAAAAATTTGCCTTCATGAATTGTACCTATTTTAACATCCCACATCTAAATATGGATAGGTATAATGATTTGAATGATAGGTAATGATTTTATACATCCATATCCATGCATTGGTTTTAGTCCTACTCATTTGGTATCTTTGAGAAGTAAGCCATCACTGCTAGTAGTCTAAAAATCTCCTCTTTCAGTCACCCCTCACACCTGGCTTCAAAAATGGCTTCATTTTTCAATTAAAATTCATGGGATGGAGTGGATAACACTTTAAAATACTCTCCATGGTCCTATATGACTTAGGTATGACTTAGGTATGCCTTAAAAAGGCTCACGCTTGAATTTTTCATCCTTCTCGCCATTGTGTTCACTATGAAAATTTTGACTAGCTGAGATGAGAGCTATTATTTGAAAAATTAGAAGGTTTTCCAAATAATTATATGGAAATATTTAATTATTAAAATTATTAATATTTTTACCAAACTTAATGCATCTTTAGACTCCTTATAGAACCTATAAAACAAATAAAATAGTCAAAAGTACACTATTTTGTACCTAATCTATATAATTCCATACAACTAAAAATGGTGGGGAGGATATTAAGAGATTAATTTACATGTTAAAATAAATTTCATGGTCAAACTATGTCATTAGTGCATCTATCTAACTTTATTTCCTTCATCAGGTTTTGACTAAGAGTTTGCAAGGGTTTTAGGTAGTTTTAACTCTTAAGCTTTGTTCATAAAGCTGTGAAATTTTAAATGCCAAAATATTTCAAAAAGATTATATTCAATACCATTTTTAACCTCTCAAAACTCCTTTGGCATCTATTCAAAGTTTCAAGAAAGATATGATCATTTGAAACTAGCCTATCGTGTTTGTCGTCATAATTCCTGCATCATTGGACTATCACTGAGATAAAATTATATTTCATATAGGTTTATTTGTATACAAAATTATTAAAAATGTATAAATACATCTCATAAAAATTTTCCAATCAGCTAGATAGCTCACCAAAATCTAGAAATGAGGTTGGACCCCCAATTGGCTCTAGGTCTCTTCAAGGCCTAATGGGCTTAGCATGCACCCTCGTAGTTTTGGATATTTGGACTGATCTATCATGGATGGCCTATTTTATCATACTTATTCACACATCACTAAATCTCACCAAGTCATCACATAACTTCCCAAGAACTCCTTTCATTCACCAACTAGGCCTAATTGAAGCTTGTCTAGTTAGACTGTATGCAAGACTGTTTTGATCACTTGGAGAGTTATGAGCATAAATTAGTGATTAATATAACATATTTAACCTTAATAAACCTAAAAATATGTTTCTTAAGGTTCTCAAATATTTCCATCAATTTTTTCACCTTCTTTGGCTTCCTTTCCTTGTTTTGCCAAACCTTGATTTTTCTTGATTGGCTGACTTTTGAGATAAAATACTAAGGTAAATCCCTCTTCCCCAAGGAAAAATTAATATTTTTGAAGTTTTATTAAGTCATAATGAAAATTTTTACCAAATGGTTTATCTATATTCATCCAATTAGGCATCTAACCAACTCAATTTGTCCAAACCCTCCTCCAAAATGACTACTTTCTTGCATTTTTCACTTCCACCTAAGAATGACATTTTAAATGGTAACTACAAGATGTTTATGTATATTAAACATGTTACCCACATCAAATTAATTCTTAATAATCTTTTCATTCACCCGAAAACACTTTTCTTGTTTGGATTCCTCATTCTTACCTATTTAGCAACATGGATTTCCTAGCTCACTTGTATACACTGCTACATTTGGCTAGGAGGAAGAGTGGGTGGTCATCTTGAAGGAGTCCTAGATCTTATGTAAACAATATAATGGCATATAATTAACCCTTAGAAATCTAATATCAAACCCTCTTCCATCTCCTAAGCATACTTACCTCTTACCTTCACCAAGACTGCACACTTAGTTGTAGGTGTGTAGAGGGTCTTAAGAGGTTTATTTAGGCTTGTTTACATTTTCTAGATCCTATGAAGTTCATAATTATATTAATTGAGGTTTTAATATGATTTTTTAACCATTACAACCCATCATATACTCTTTATGAACACCTTAAACTCATAAGACTGAGTTCTTCCTTCTTGACTGAGATACTCTACCAAAATGATAGTTGTAGTTGTATATTAGCCTTAATTGAGCTTAGTTATGGTGTTTAAATGCCTAGTTTTAATCCCTTGATGTCACAAAACATATTTACATACCTTAATTCAACTTTAATGTCCTAAAACACCACATAGACACTAATGTCAGCTCCCTATCTATCTTTCTAACTGTAGATGCATATCTTTCTATATAGGGACACCTGTAGGTGTCCATGAGATTGAAAACTATGTATCAACCTCCTAATAGTGACCTTAATGTTATTTTTAAATAATTAAATTATTTAAACCATTATAACTAACATGAGAGTGTGTGTTTTTTTATCTTGGGATATCAACTGTCATCCACCTCAAACCTATATATAAGAATACATGCTTTTAGTGTTTTTAAGGGCATTTTTAGGACCCCAAATAACCACTTTGCATCAATATTATTCACCCCATTATTGGAATAATACTTATACATAATATATTAAATAATTTATACCTATTTATATGCTTTAAAAACATTTTCAAACATGTTATAAGATATCCAAAAAAAACCCTTAGACCTCTATTTTCACATTTTAGGGAAAGTTTCCCTAAATTTAGTATTTGTTTCCTTGAGATAGATTACATATTCTTTTAATCTTTTTAAATATCAATTTTTTTTGTAATTATCAACTAATATGATAATATTCAAGAAGAGGCCTTATCATACCCAACCTTCCATACAAGTGCCTTCATGGCTCTAAGGTACCACTTGTAGTTGGTCATTTTATACATGAGTAGTATGTTAATTAGATAACATACAAGCTATGATGGTTTTTAAACACTTATATGTTTTCACCAAGTACCTAAAATTCACCTTAAAAATATTTAATTATTGACACATCTCCCAACTCTTCACCTTCAACATGACGTCAGTAAAAGGTGCTTGTAGGTGTGCATTTCCTATGTGTAGGTAGTGAACCTAAAATAAATCACAAGTGTGGATGAAAGGACTAATGGACAATTAAAAATCATTTACAATCCCTCAATTAAATTATTTTAATTAAGGAAATATTAAGACCAATTTCAAAACATCTCTTTCAATGTGAAAACCACTTGCAGACATCTAGAATAGAGTAGGCAGGTATATCTACTGACTGGTTGGTGTGGTGAAAGACCTTGTAACAAATATTTCACTTTATAAAGTATCTAAAATAAAAATACTCATCTCATAATGTCTTTAATAAGTTAATACACCTTAATTATAGTTTGATGAACAAGCTAGACAAGTCTCACACTTATGACTGGAAGTGGGAAAGAGTGAAAAGTTGACTATGAGGAATGGAAAGATACAAAGTTTCTCCAAAGTATGATTTGTTGAAACCAAACATATAAGGGAGGAAAATTTAGAATAAATAAATATTTAATACCATATTATATCACATGATACCTCTATAGAAAACTACTATTCTACAACAAGGAAGAAACTGACTAAAACTTCACAATGGTGACCCCTTCCTGCAACATGAGACAACTTTCCCATCAAAACACCATGGAAGATGAAAATAAGAATGAATATAATCTTATAAGGTATCAAAAATCCTCTAGAGTCAACCTCACCAAATATTTTGTATGAACTTGTCCAAAATGGATCAAAACTAAAGGGTGCAAGAAATAGTGAGCAAAAACACATAGTTGGCTTGTAAATAATGGTTCATAAAGAATGGTTGAACAATAATTGTACTATTTTTATTTAAATTAAGTTATCTAAGTTTAATACCACCTCCCAAAATAATTTTACTTGAAACCTATTTCATTGTCTATACTAAGCACAAACCTAATGATCACTTTTATATATCTAGAAAGGCAAAAAAGGAGTAGAATGGTTTTGGATTTAAAATGGCACTTTCATAGCATGTAAATCATTTATATTAGTGTGAGGAATATGAATAGGTGTTCCATGACCTTCTCCCATGTGTCACCTTCCCCCATGGGTCGTATAAGTGCCAAACTCACCCTTTTCAATTGATTACTTGATCTTCAGTTAGATAACCTATAATATTCTGATTAAACTAACATGCTTGCCAAGTAATATGACCTCTTATATGTTTGAAAGAAAAATAGGACACCTGAACACCTTGGGAGCTATGCCACTTACATTTATGACCCCTAAAATCCCACTAAATGACCCAAAATGACAAATAAAACTTATTAGACCATGACGAAGGCTGAAAATACATTAAATAAGATCAAATGAACAATAATATAGCCTATGAAAAAGTATTTTACCCCTAAACATCTAGAAAACCAAGTTTTTTACCTATAGGTGTCCAAATTTGACATAAAAGTCAAATTTGGTCAATAGTTACCTCATTAATTAAGGTAATATTAAATTCATACCTAAAATAAGTGACCTAAAACATTATCATCAATTAGGGACCATTTCAAATAATTTGGACTTATTACTAGTCCATCTCTAAATAAAACTATTATAAACAAGACAAAATTATTCAAAATTTTATAGCTATAAATTCTCTCCAATGTAATATATTGGTAATAAATCTAAATTATAACCATTATCCTAATATATTTTATTTATAATGTATGAAAAATATTAATTTTCTAACATTCACTCTAGTCCAATTTGGCTGACATAAGTCCATATTATATAAATAGTCCTTTATTAGTGTTTGATCACCTTGGTGAATGTGTCTTACAAGATCCTTGATAAAGTTCTTGTTAATGGACTCTCCTCATCTTACATGTCATTGTTAGACTTGAGAAAAATGTATTTATCAAAATCATATATATTATTGATGGCCTTATCATTGTGTGGGATGGGATGTTATGGAAAATAAGTTATTTTTAGATAAACATATTTCTCAAAACTAATTTTTAGAAAGATTATGATATGAATGAATGGACTTTCATTCTTTCCATGATTTAGTGTCTTGTATTTAACCAATTATTTATTTCATATGTTCAAACTCTCTTTTTGGATGCTTCATCCTATCTCACTATCAATGGTATAAAATGTTACTATATTGGCCTCTATCAATCCACACATCAAGGTTGTCCTCTTGTCCAACCTATATATAACTTGTGTATTAAAGCTGTAGGATATATTTTGGCTCACAGAGTTGAGCGAGGTCTCACCTAGGGTATTACTCTTCCGAAATGATTTTCTTAACTCATTAGTGGAAATGTTATGTATGATAATTTCATCACTCTAGAAGAGAAATAAAAATGTTTCTAGTAGATTATACATTGCCTTGAAATTTTTTACCTAGGTTATGTATACATCCTATAGTGGAGAAAGAACTAATGATTTAGATAGAGCATGATACCTAGGATATATTGGTTAAAATAATACGAGTGATACTAGATTCACATATGGGAATAATTTATGTTTTTATGCATTCCTTTTTTCTTTGATAATTTTGCAACAGAATTGTGGTGATATGTCATAAACATAATGGATAAAAGGTGGAATATTAGGTCACCAAAACTCTCTCTTTAGTGGGAAAATTCCACATTTTATCTAAAACTATGGCTACTACTCATGTTTATTATTCATCTTGTTCATCCCCTTACAAATTATCCTATGTTAAGCTAGCTAAGATTATTATAAATCTTATCTAGACTAATTTCAAGAAAATGTGAGGATTCCACATATTTTTCTAAGATATTTGTTTCCTTTCACATGATAAGGGAGGTCTTGGAATTATTTATGTCTATATAGATGGCATTGTGTTATTTTATAAATGGGTCATTATTTCCATTAAATGTAACGAGTCTTATAAAATCCTTCCACATCATTATATTTCATCTCAATCCCCTAATGGTAAATCTACTTGGAAAAATATTGGTTTCCATACTCTACTGATCACTTCTGATCTTGTTAAAATTGAAGGATATTTAGTGGTGAAAAGAATATATAAATATTTTTAGGTTTATAAACCTCATTTAAAATGGGTTGGTGATGGTTTTCATAGTGGTTTTTCCTTAATGATCACAATTTTTTTGGTCTCTTATCATGACCAATAATAATATATTTTTGCTATAAATTTCTAGTATTAAAGCTTTGAGACTCTTAAAAAAATATTTAGACTATTAAAGATTTGGTTTCTACTCATGACTAGACTATTTGGCCCTCAGTAAAATAAAAATTCAAATTAATTAATGTTGACTTACTAGTAATTCTCCACATTTAGGAGTTAATTTCATATGTTACACTTCAAAAGTTGGGTCCAAAATCTCCTTACTCATGGCGTAAATATTGAAGGTGAAATTTTGATATTCAACTAAAAAAATAGTATCTCGACCTAGTTTACTAGGTGATGAGCTCATTTTCATCGGCCATTTCCAATCTCAATAGGTGTTGGGATCTCAATTACTCACCCAACATGTGGGTTACTCAACTCAACCAAATTTGGTACGCCAAACTTGATCCCAGACTAATTCATTTCCTCTAGTGTCTGGTTTATCAAAGCCTCCCACTTTGGGAATGACTTTCTCATTTTTGGATTTTTCAAACCATGTGTTTAGCCTAAAACAAACCATTATTTTTCAATAACAGCTTTTATACATGTCTAAAATCTCATTCTACTTGGTAGTGGATATATAGTCTCTTTCAACCCTAACATCTTGAACCCTTCTCATTGTGTTTGGCCCTCCTTAGGGATTATGCTAATTGTCTAGCTTCTTTACATTTGATATGTAATTTCCTCATATATGTAGTTTTATTTTAATTATGTGATAATAAAGACTATGGTTTATTTAAAAAGGAGGAATATTATTGTCAAATCTTTATTAATGACAAGGTGTCTATATTATCTTTGACCTACAAGAAGATTAAAGTCCATGCAGAGATGTTCTCCATGGAGGCATTTACAATAATTTTTAAATCTTTGGGAGAGTATTCCATGTATTTTGGGTTACATCCCATAAAATTTCAACCATAAGACCCATCACCTCTAGTTCCTAGATGCCAATGGAATCTACCTTGAAACCACAACTAGTTCTCCCCTTCCCATCAATAGGGGGCATGGATTATGTCACTAACTTAAAGGAAATATGTTTCTAGTCCTTCTCGATGGGGGTTACCAATTGGTATTTATTTGATTTTTATGTAAATCCTTTTTGGATGGGATATTACTATTTTTTTAATCTCCTTTAGATCCCATGGATGGTTGAGTGGCTCAAAATCCTATTATAATTATCCTTTATTTATAATAATTTTTTTATACTAAGTTTCTTTTTCATGTGTGAGGAATTTCTATGTATGTGAATTATTAATTCACATAGATGTGGATTCCATGAGGTGTAACTCACCTCTGTTTTCTCCCTTAAGATTTGTGAGTTACTTGCATGAGTAACTCATTTCTCCACATGGCACACACCTCTCTTATATTTATAATGAACTATGACACAAATGGAACACACTTGGAGGGATTGTATGGTTATAATGTGATTATATGTAAATCCTATTTTACTCCTCTAGCTCTGTAAAAGATCCCTTCTTCTCCTTGTTTCTTCACTATAATCATTGAACTCTCTTTATTGTTATCTTGTGCTTTTGATCAAATCTGGTAGTTGTGTAGATATTTGTTTCAAACCTTCTAATAAGATCGCATGGGTTTTTCTATGATACATTTGGTTTAACACTTTAAATATCTTGTCACTATGGTTTGGTTTTGAGAGATAATTTAGTTTTGTGCATTCTTATTTTTCAATCACCTTCATTCTTTGTAATTAATGATATTTCCTAGGGTTAAATTCCTTCATGGTATTAGAGTTATGATTATTCTAATGACCTTTTTTTGAAAAGTGTGCACATTCATTTAAGGAGAATTCTCATTTTTTTTGAAAGGGATCTAACCCTTGATAGTTAAAAAAAATCCACTAGTTATTTAAATTAGTGATTTCTAACCCTTCTTTACTGTAGTAAGATTTAGCCACATTCACAATTAAATTTTTTTCTCTGACTTTTTTTTAAACTTTTTTTTCATTGCTTCGTAATTTATTTCTTATCATTGCTTATTAGTATTAAATCTCAAATAATTATTTTATTAATACTTTGTTACTAGTATCACTTTTTTTCTCCTAATTCTAATTATTTTTGTTTATGAGTAGTATTTTAAATAAATGTTCTCTTTCTCAGACACTTTTTTTTTATCCTTATGTTATTTTAAAAAAAATCATATTTTACCATAGAGACATTGTTACTTGAATTTTTTGTAGGTCTGCCACTTTATCCTCATTTTCTAAGTCACCCCACTTCATTTGCATTGGTTTTTTTCTCTTTCATTTTTTTTTAATTTACTCTTTTCTAGACCGTACAATGTCATACAAGGTCATACGACCTTTTTTGAAGCTTCTCTTTACCTTGGTATCACTCCTCTCTATTGCTAATTTGCTTTCTTTACTAAGGTTTTTTATTCTACTCTTTTATTATGCCTACCATTTGATCTAGGTCTATTTTTGGGTTTAATAAACCTTATTATGCTCCTGCGAAGTCACCTCATTCCTTTTGAGCTTTCTCTCTTTTTTTCTCCTTTTTCCAGCAGTTTTCTTTCTATGCTCTAGCTTCTCCTTAAGGCATCTTTTTTAGCTTTGTCCTACTACCATAACTTGGCATCAACCTTTATTTGCTACTAATGCTTCCTTTATTATTTTTATTTATTTATATTCATACGATGTCTATACAAGGTCTTATGGCCTCCTTTTAGTATAATTTCAATAAAGCCTTGCTTCTCTCATCAAGTCACCCTTTCTCTATTACAAATCATAATTTTTTTATTGTTGGGCATCCCTTTCCCCTAGGTCACTTACTTTCTCCTCTCTATATGATTTATCCATAAGTTTTAATTTTTACTTCTAGATATACAATGCTCTACATGGTAGGTACATTTATTTCATTAGTACACTTGTTTTCTTTTTACTCAGCTTTGTTTTCTTCTATGCAACACATTTCTCAAAATAAAAGACAAGATTACTTTTATTATATTTAGCTCAGCACCTCATTTTTAAAATTCTTTCTCATTAAAGAAATACATTGAATAAATCTTTACATTGTAAATTCATTGCCTTAGTTAGGTGATTTGCTTTTTTACATGCATTTCGTTTAGTAATCAAAACAAATTTATTTTGATACATTTAATTTGTTCAATATTTAATAGTTTTTTTATTTTTATTTTACATTGTATGTAAAGAGCACTTTATTTATTTTTACCCATTTTATTTTTCAAAATGATTTCCTTGTTTAATATTAAAAAAATATTAAACAAAAATATAACTTAAATCTAATCTCTTTAAACTCACTCAAGATTTTTTTAAATAGCAATCAAATTTTTTTTTAGATATCTCCAAATTTCATTATTTAAGTTTTCTTAACAAGAATGAGACATTCATTTATACTTTAAATCAAATTTATACTTTTTTGGGAAAACTAATAACCATCCTTTTTATCACAATTCAACTATCCTTTTTTGGCTCCCATTTTTTTAGTTATTTATTTTACATTCTAGCCAATAATCCTTTAGTTTCTTGTCCCTCCTACACCTTGATTGTTTAAATGATTTTTTGTCTATTCAATTTCTAATTATTAGGTGAGATATCATGGCATAATGACTCAATTGTTTCTCAAATTTAAACTTACATCCATCAATTACCATTTATGAAAATTGCATATGCAATATATTTTTGCTTTCAAACATTTAGTTTATGTAGTAGATGGCATAGATCCTCAACCGGATACAAAGACTATCTCAATCTAAATTCAAGAGAAATGACAAGAAAAAACTAATGAGGCCTTAGCATTGATTAGCATGGCCATGACCCCTTAATTTCATTTCCATATTGATGGTTGTTCTCTTGCCTCCACTTCTTGGTTTAAACTTAAATCTATTTATGACATTGTTAATGAATCTTGTAAAATTCAAATACAAGATAAATTATCTTATTTAAAGTATAAAAATTTCAAAGCTATGGTTGATTTATTTATTAAAGTTTATTATTTGTATTCTCAATTACCTAGTTTAAGTGTTAACCTTTGTGATTTGAATTTGATACACATTATCATGAAAAAGTTTTAATTCAAACTTTTCAATAGTTTATTACTAATATTGATTTGAAACTAGCTTTTCCTACTCTATCTATTATGTTGACATTTGAATTATTTTGTTTGTTGCATCAAGAAGAACAAAAGTTGATTCAATTTGGTAGTCTTAAGACTAATGAACATATATTTTTTCTAAGTACCAACAAAAGAATAGTAAACAACAAGCTAAGTCCAATAATAAACATGATAAGAAAGATCAAAGATCTAATTTTAAACCTAAGAAAAAGTTAGAGTGTAATTATTTTGACAAAAAAACTCATGATGAAGATCATTGCTTTAAAAAAATGTGATATAAAAAATGAAAAGCTTAAAGTCAAAGACAATTATAGGACTAGTAATAATAAGACTCAAGAAAAAATAAAAGTCTAATAGTAGAGCTATTTTTAATTTTGATTTGCATGCTTCTCCTATTAAATGGATTATTGATTCTATTACTACTCAACATATGACATTGAATGCTCAATTATTTACTTCTTTAGAACCATATATTTTTAACAATTATTTAACTCTTGTAAATCATGCTTCTTGAAATGTTGAAGCCATAGGAAATGTTAATATCCCTAATGTTTAATTACATGATGTCTTGCTTGTTCTTGATTTGAAATTAAATTTACATTCTGTACCTCAATTAGGAAAATAAGACTATAAGGTAGAAATTATTTATGAAACTTGTTATGTTAAATATACTAAGAAATATTTTCAAGTAGTTGTTACTATTTTTATAGACAATGATAATTTTTTAAAATTTATTGGATTCTCTTCTCTCTCATCTTCTCATTATTTGATTATTTATAATGATGATAACTTGTGGCATAAAATAGCCATGGGGAGCCGCATAGGTTTCTCATCATCAACTGCCATAGAGAGCTACATAAGGTGCTTACAGAGGCCACCACAGCTATTGACTTATCAATAAAGTTCTACCACGGGGAGCCACATAGGGTTGTCATCATTGGCTACCATAGGGAGCTACATAGGGTGCTCACAGAGGCTGCCACAGCTATTGATAGCAATGCGAGTGCAAAGGTCACGGTCATTGTAGAAGAAGAGGAGGAGCTCGAGGAGCCAGAAGTGGAGAGGGATCCCAATGGCCCTCCCTATAGCCTGGGCTCTAAGATCTCCAACTGGGATGAGTAGTGCCACAAATTTAAGGATGCCAAGGTTGTGGCCTGTGCACTTTTAGGGTTTGAGGGCATGGTGGAGCACGACCTTTTTCTCAACATGGATATGGCCATCTTTATTGATGGATCTGATGGTGTTTCTATCAAATCAAAGTGATAGAGAAACCTAGGGTATTTTGCAGACTTTTAATGTCCCAATCTGCTTAGTTCTATTTTATAACATCATTTTGGTTTTAGGTCCCTATAAAACCTGGTTTTATGCTACTCTTCAATAGGTTTCAAGACTGTTGTTCTTGGTGGTTGTTAATGCTTTATCTTTTTTGATTCTGTTAAAGGGTTTCGGGGTCCCTTCAAAACCTAATTTTATCGTAATCTAAAACTTGTGGCATAAAATATGAAGGCATATCAATTACCAAATTATTTCACTAATGAAAAAAATCAATATAGTTCAAGGTTTGGCTAACATTTCTCCTACTACTTCTACTTGTAATGATAGTATGGATAGTAAAATTTATTGAGAATCTCTTCCTAAAAATCACTGTTGGCATTCTACTAAAAAGCTTCATTTAGTTCATAATGATATTTTAGGCCCTATGCTAACTCATATTAATGGTGCTAAGTATGTTTTAGCTTTTGTTGATTATTTCACTAAGAGAGTTTGGATTTATTTTTTATAAACTAAAGATTAAGTTTTAGACACTTTTGTTGAGTTTTATGCCTTTGTTGAAAAATAATCTCATTGTTCTTTATGCATATTACATATTGATAATGGTAATGAATATGTTAAAAATTATTTTTTAGCATATTGTAATAAATATGGAATTATTCATGAGAAAATAATTTTCTACATAACTGAGCAAAATGGTGTTGCTAAATGTAAACATAAGACTATCATTGAAATGGTTAGGTATATATTTCATGCTAAAAATATGTATGATAAATTTTTGGATGAATCTATGTATTGTGTTATCTATCCCATTAATATAAATCCCACTAAATTTGTTTTAAATATTACACCTGAAGAAACTTGGATTGGTAGTTTACCTAATTTAAAATATTTATGTGTTTTTGGTTGTGATGCATTGTCCATATTTCAATTGAAAAGCATAAGAATTTAGATTATAAAGAAGATACTTTTATATTTGTTGTTTATGATGAATCATCTAAAGCTTATAGAATTTATTATCCTTAAATTAACAAAATCAAGATTAAAAGGGATGTTAATATTTTTGAAAATTGTGTGATTGATTGTGCTTTCAATTTTTACTCTCTTAATATCATTTCTACTTCTTTTCCTTTTAAAACTAGTGAGGATCATAATAATGTGTTGCATATTGATGTTGATCGTAAAATTCCTTCTCATTATTCAGTCTTGATCCACCTAAAGCTATGCTTAAATCACCCAAGACTACTATATAAGATTCAATAATTAATATCAATTTTAATGACCCTCATAAAACTAGGCAACAATTTTGTAATTATTCTTTGATGTATAAAGTTATGCACAATAATTATCCACAAACATTAAAACAAGCTTTAGGCCACCCTTATTAGGAAAAATCTATGCATGATGAATATAACTCTTTGATTTCTAATTACACATGGAACTTAAATCCTCTACCTAAAAGGGCATCATTTGGTAAGTTTTAAATGGTTATTTAGAACTAAGTTCAATTCTGACAATCAAATTAAAACATATAAAGCTAGATTAGTTGCTAGAGGTTTATTTTAATTTGAAAGAATTTAATATAATGAAACATTTAATCCTATTTCTAAAATTCCAACTATTAAATTTGTTTTAGCTTTAGTTGTTCACATGTATTGGTTTATTTATCAAATGGATGTTAAGAGTGCTTTCTTAAATGGTGACTTGCATGCAGAAATTTACATGTCTCAATATCCTAGTTTTATTAATAAAGGCAATGAACATCTTGTATACAAGTTAAATAAAGTTATTTATGGTTTAAAACAATCTTATAGAGAATGGTACTCTAAAATTTATCAATTCTTTATAGTTTAAGGCTTTACTCATAGTTCTAATGATCCTAATCTTTTTGTCAAAAATACTTTAAATGGAATAGTTATCATTGTTTTGTATGTTTATGACTTAATAATAACTAGTAGTAATAGTTCGATAGTTTTTTTCACTAAAAATTCTTTAAATAATATCTTTGAAATGACTGATTTGGGCCTCTTACATTATTTTTTAGGCATTCAAGTTTGGTAAGAAAAGGATAACATCTCTATTTCTCAATATAAATATGATTATGATTTATAATCTATATTTAATATGTTATATTACAAACCTATTGCTACCCCTTATGAACTTGGTGTCAAATTACTTCATGACAAGGAAATAGAAAATGTTGATCCAACTCTATATCGATAATTAGTTGGTAGTTTGAATTATCTTGCTTGTACTCATCCTAATATTGATTTTTTCTATTGGATTAGTTTCTCACTTTATTTCTAAACCTCAAATTACTCATTTTAAGTATACTAAAATAATTCTTCATTATATTAAAGGTACTCTAAATTTTGGTATCGAGTATACATCGAATAGCAATTTTTATTTGGTAGGTTATTAAAATTTTGATTGGGATGGTGATCATAATGATCATATATCCACTAGTAGTTATTTATTCTCTTTGGGTTCCATCACTATTTCATGGAATAATAAAAAGAAAATAATTGTAACTTTATCTTCCATAGAAGTTGAGTATAAAGTTTGTAATCATGTTTTAGAGGAAGATATTTTTCTTAGAAGACTTTTTGTAGATTTGGGCCACCAGAAACATTCATAGACTCTAATTTTTAGTGATAATCAAAGTGCCATTACCTTATCAAAAAAACAATTTTTTCATGCAAGGTCCAAGAACATTTAGATTTAACATTTAATGCCATTACTTGAGTTTTTATTATTTTTAGCTTATTCTTGGGTTTTTTAAAGTAAAGGTTTGCTTGTTGAAATTAAAATTCTGAAATTTAAAAAATAAATAAATAAATAAAATAAAATTTAAAGTAAATTAAAAAAAAACTTATTTTTATCTTTTTCCAATGATTGATAATACATGTAAGAGAGAGAAGAATAAATTTATACTATTATGCAAAATGCTGATTTTTTTTAACATTGTTTAAATAAAAACTTGGTGGTATTGTTTTTGTAATTTTTTTCAAAAATTTGTGTGGGGGTGGATTAAGTATGTTATGTCTTATAAATATGTACTAAATACAAAATTAAATCTTATCTAAAACATAGTAATGTCACAACACTTTATATTAGAATTCTTTGTCTATAAACAAGATTTTCAATTGATTTGTTAAAGATAAACAAAGAATGCATATTCTAATTTTGTATTTTTGAAAGAGGACAAAAACACTTTTAATATATCAAATTAAACAACAATCATAGATATGTTATTTATACTTGTGTGCCTAAAGTTTTCTAGTTTCTTCTGATTGACAAATTGATTGTTTGTAATGCAAGAAACTTGTTTTGATATTGTAAATGTAATACTATGTTGGCTACAAATGTCTTTAGAATTCACTAAAATATTCCTATGAATGGTTTGTGAAATGTTTTTCTATTTGAAATAGAAAAAAATCTATTGAAATGTAAACACAATAAAAACTAAGCGCTATTTTTGGTAGTAAAGACAATGCAAAGAAATAGACCTCTTTCCTTATCAATTTTTATTTTTTTATGAATAAATAAATTCATCTAGTGCAATAAAAATTATATTAATATAATTTAATAAATTAAAAATACTAGAAAATAAAGATAAATTCAACCTGACTAAAGCATAAATAAGTTGGAATGTATTTATTATATGTATGATAAAATCCTTAGTATAAAATCTCCTTTTATTCTTTTGTGCTAATTATGGCAACTCTCTAACTAGATGATGCACAAGCTCTAAAAAAAATTCGGAAGGAGAGAAGACATAACCATAAATGGAGGAAATTTAAACTAAGGTTGGCTAATGCTCTGGTTTGTAAAGAATGAGTTGGTAAATGAATAACACTTCTTCACCTATGGAAATGTATTTATTGCAAAAACTATAGAGGAGTGATCTTTAGGCAATTGTAGTAGGGATTTGGTTGAAAGAGCTTAAAAATTACAACTTCTAATGGCAATTTTTAGAGCTAAAGTCAGATCAACAAAGGCCTTATAAAAAAAAAATTGATCTTACATGATGGATTTCAACTAAGTCCAATTGAGATTTCAACTTGAGAGGAAATAGGAATGACTAAAAATATAAGAGGGGGTGAGTCAAGCCTAATTAAATGAAAAACACAAGGTGATAAAATTAAGAAATGTGACACCAAACATGCAAAATGTGTCAAAAATAGAGTTTTGGGAGCTAATTTTAGAAAGTATAAAACTATGATGAAACTACCCCTATTTGTAGGAGATTACACAACTATCACCCTAGAAGATAAAACTGACCTTCATTGTTACATAGATGCCTCATATTTAAAACATAACCACCCTTAAATAATGGGTTTGTCAGGATAGTTTACACAATTGCCATGATGAACCCATCATGAATAGGGAAGTTTTGGAAATATAAAGGGAAATTTTTTCACCAAAAGAGAAGTTTCATAACTAATGGGATATTTTGGAGATAATACAAAAGGAATATGTAAATGCCTTTAAGAGGGGGTTTTGAGGTGCCTATGGGAGAGATGAATAAGGAAGGGATGAGAGTTAGAGAGTTTTATGTGGAGCACAAGAAAAAAAGATCATTGTATCATCATCATATTTATATCAAGAGTATTTTACCATGTAAATTCTGGGTGCATACATATTACCCCTTGGGAGGAAAAATTTTCATGAGTTAGCAAGGTGTAGTCTCAAGTAAAGGCATGAAAAAATGAAACAATAGATTAGGAATACTTACCTTACTTACCTGAATGGTCAAGTGAAGCCAATTGGGACTCTATATAATCTACAAGAAAAAAATAAGAATCAAGTGAAATTTGAAAGGAATGAAAACAAAAGATGCATAATCATATGTAAAAATAGTAATGTGTATCATGCATGTGGGGAAGATCATACTACTTGAATTATCCCATTAGCAGATTGATTATGGCATCAAGTTATCATATAAAAATGTGTTAAATTTTTAGTATTTGAGCATAAGTCATAAAATATATAAAAAAAATATGACTTGACAACATAAAATATATGAAAAAATTAAAAACATGAAAAAATTGGAAAGTTTTTGACCTTTAACAACTAGTTTAGGGGTCTTATAAATTAAAAACCATACCAAAAACAATTCATTTATGTCATTTGATTTTGAGATATTTGGAGATTTAGATCACCTATGAAAATTATGAGCTATAAGGTAGTCAATAGGATGAGTATGATGAGAGGATGGTGAATGTACTAGTGTGAGGAGCTATCAGCCATGACCAAGTAGATTTTGTTGACTTTTTAATTTTTCCCCATATTTAAAATTTTGTTGGCTAAAATCCGATCAAATTCAAAAAAAATGTTGAAATGATTGTTATATGTAAAATAGGAAAATGTAAAATTTTAATTATTTAGGGTGAATATTTTGGCTTTTGGGGGGATTTGGGAGGCCACATCACTGATCGATAGAACCATCACTCACATGGCAAAATCACCACCCTTTACAGGGTCGTAATTACATAACTATCATGGTAGTAACATAACTACCATAATGTAGTTACCTTATCACAATCCTAGGGTTTGTATAGAACTACTTGGGGAGTTATGTAATTACTTAAGGTAGTTAATTAACCATCATAGGGTAGTTTTGTAATATTTCTTGCAAATGAGGGTGATTTTATATGTTGGGATTATGAACTGAATTTGACTTGTTTAGATAAAAGATTTGATACTCAATATGAATTAAGGTATTTCCATGTTAAAAAGAGATTATATATGGAGTAGACATTGGGAGTGGGAGTGTCTCCCTTGAGTCTTGGAACATTTTAATACTGATGAGCTAGTCATTCTTGATCGAGTAGGGATATTGAGGATAACACAAGTAAGGGTTGGCCCTACCTCTAGTTGACTATTGTGTGACCTTTTAACTTGTTAGAACCCTGAACATAACAGGTTCATATTATTAAGAGACATTATGATCACTCTCATATATGTATATCATATTATAGGTATCCTATGATTAATTGATTAGTGTCCATTTGAGCTATTAATATCAGTCATGAGGCCTGTAGTTGGGTTGATCACTTTGGATACCCCGATGCACCTGATGTGGATTTGAAGTTTTAGGGTGACTATTTATTAGGTTTAGGGATTAATGATCCCAAACCTAAGGAAGGATTTCATTCATAGCATTATCTCCCAATTAGTGGGAGACAAGGTTACAAATAAATTATTATATACTTAGTTTCCATTCATGTAATGCATTGAGGAGAGAGGGTCACACTAATCTTAGATCTAGGAGATACTAACACATACATATAATAATATTTAATGAATCACTTGTAAGTTATCCTTATCTACCACCACCCAACTACCATCATGGGTTAGGTTTATGATAGGACAATCCCTTATTAGATTGGAGTGTTGATTGACACACTAGGATATATTAGGCCTACTAAATGCATAGATGTGGCACCCTTTCATGCCTTGCCTTGGATTATGGCACATTTTATATACGTATATATAATTTCCCTACCATAATAATACATGGCTAGGACATTGACCAATGAGTAAGACTATCTTGTAGTAGCTACTAAGGCCACCTAGTTTAAGGATATGATTTTGTAGGTTGAGGTACACCTCATAGATAGGGTGCCCTAATAGTTTGATCTTCCCTATGTGG
>JARHVA010004564.1:730000-765000 GCA_037957365.1 Torreya grandis | reverse complement strand
TGTGGATTTCCTCTATATGGTCAAGTTTTGGGTGATATCTCTAATAGTTACTGAGATGGTTATTTCAATGGGTATTTATTCATTCCAAGACACTTCTATCATGCAAAGGTTTAGTAGGCTAGAAAACTCATCTTAAGGTTATTGGCCTTGAGGTCTAGATAAATCATAGGTCCCCACCCATCAAAGGTTGAATATAAGGACAAGGGGAGTATCCTTATCGAAGAAGATAAATTTGGCTATAGACATAGTGGAGATTATCGACTCAATGACTAGTTCTAGGTTAGTGGTCTTTTTTATTACTACTATGTATTTTTATTATGATTTATCTTTTAATAAAACCTAGGGTATTTGCACACCCTTAATTAGGATGAATACTATGGTTTTATGGATCTAATAACATATATAAATTGTAGGGATTTTTTCACCCCATTGGTAATAAAATGGTAATCGACATGTAATTTGGGTTGTCTATGCATGGTTAATTGGAACATATAGAAGGACTTGGAATCCCCCTAGGCCACAAAGACATTTTTTAGGTGTAAGAATCATATTTTTTGGAATATTATCTAATGGATATCCTTCATCCTATGTATCCAAGGCCTTCTTAACATCATATTTTTTATTTTTGTCCTTGTTGATGATGTATAACTCTATTACTATTGTATGGGGTCCCAAAGTAATTAGTAGTAGGAAGGTCCCTATAGAAGTGCATTTGAGATTGTTTTAGCCTACTAGGGTGTTACACATGGTGTAATAATTGGTTTCCTCATAACCCAATTTATATAAGATGGAAAAGGGGATGATGTTGATAGTTATTGTGTTATCAACCATGGATCTCTTCACATAGTAGTTATAGATCCATAAATATATAATTAAATATAAATATCCTATCCTTATCATCTAACATTCAAGCATAAGGCTTCATAAGTTGAAGAAATATATAGTTTCCTATGATTCATAACCTAGTGGAAACATGTCTAGACCAATGTGGTTGATATAAGCTTGTGGAGGAGGAGTGACACTAGATAAATCATCCAATCCTAGGATATCTTACAATGCTGATCAATGAGAAATATATTTATTAAGAAATTATAGGAATGAAATGTGAGATAATTATTTAGTTAAATTAGAGATTAATTCATAGTTACCCATGACATTAGGAATGGATTCTATTTCCAAAACATTATAAGGATGTAGTATCATAGGCTGATAATCTATGGTTTGAGTAATGGTTTTTACCTCCTCTTTTGATTCTAGTTTGACAAACCATATCATTCTAGTATTTCCTTACACTCCTAACTGAGGAGCTACATCAGTGTTCTTAGTCTAGAGGTGGAGGCATTGGCATCATGAGTGCATGTTATCATGGGTTGGCTATGCTAAATAGGGTGGTTTTGTGTTTCACCTTATTATTGATTTTGGGTAATGTGTTATTGTTGATTAAGGAAGGGATTATGATAAATTTGGATATTTTTATTTTCATAGGTAATAAGATCAATTGAAAATACCAAATACTTATCTTAGTATTCCCTAGGAATATTTTTATGAATATTTACCTCTAATCTTCTAGGAGTCTTTCACTAAATTTATTATATTCCCTAAAAATTTGAGTGTTATGACCAATAAATTTATTGAATACTTACTGAACATTAGGATCATAGTCTATAGGTCTCATATTCTACCCTTGTTTCCTAAAACCTTATTGATTACTTTGTTGGCAATAGGTTTGGATCTAAAGCTAGGAATACAGTTCATTCAGGTGGTATTGATTTTGGTTAGGATTATGATGATATGCATTGCATGGTGTTGGTCATTTGAGTTAGACCACATGGATGGTATGAGAGGGATTATGATTTTTGAACCCTACATTATTTTTGACATTAGTGTTGTTTACAAGTTGATATTGGTTATTTTTCAATAGGGTTTGGATTATTGATTTAGTTAATGACACCATTGGTAGTGACATTCCTATTTAATTTTAGGATATCATGACCTTGGCTATTATCATTTTTTGGGATTAAATTTTACCCACCACCCCCCCCATTATTTTAAGTTGGGGTGATAATGTTCCCATTGGTCCCATAAATCTACTAACCACTTTTGATAACCTCCTGGTCAATTTTACAAGGCTCTATAAAGGGCCTCACCATATGATCTACATGGGATTTGTAGACATCCTCCCTTATTTTTTATTGAGGTACTGGAGGAAGAGATAACATAATTCTTTTTGGTCCATATTGGGTGTATTGGTAGAGGAGTAGAAGACCTATCACCATCTCGTGATTAAATGGGCATCTACTCATTATGTTCTTATTTGATGTGAAATAATTATTGTATTCCATTCTTCAAGATCTTATTCATATCAAAGGATTTGAAAAAATAAACCATGAATTCATGGAAGGAATGTATATACCCATTAGATAAGAGGTAATACCAATTGAGTGATATACCTTCTAAGGTTTTAAGGAATATTTTTACAACAAACCCATCCAAAGGGAGGAGTTCCCTAATTATTGTAGCATAGGATTTGACATGTGCATTAGGATCTCCTTCCCCTATGAGTTTCATAATATCTGATAGGGGTATGGATGAAGAACCCCCTATATGTTGGCATTGAGAGATTTCTTAAGGTAGTCAATGTAAGTCCCCATGTTATTAAAGTTTGTTATTTTCATAATGTGTCTAGAAAAAAGGGTTAGATCACATAGGTTTTGGATTACTAACCACTATAAGCAATGGAGGTGGTCTAGTAAGAGCAAATGGAGTAAGCCAAAAAATTGTTATCTATTTGAGCATATTTCAAATATATGTGAAAGTAAGGGGAAATTTGTTAGACATAGGAATTGTAACAATTTGTTTTAGTTGGGTATACATGGTTTTTGTGTAACCCAATGATACATTTGGTAGGATATATCTCCTATAAAGATGTGGAGTGTATTTGGGAGGCATATAACTCATAGGTGTAAATAAAAATGAATTTTTGTCTACTATGTCATTTTATAATGGTGAAGTGTAAGTGTACATGCTCCTCATTGGGGTTTGAATTGGTGTTTGAGAAGATAAATGAGCTTAAGAGGTATCAAAGTTAGGGAAACCATGAGTGGGCATATCCCCAAGGGGTTGGTAAGATCCATTATTATATAGGGTATATATTCTTGTTGTAATGGAATTGTATAGGTTTGTTATTATGGTGTTGGGTTAGTCATAATTTAGATGAGATATTTTAGGGGAGTTTAGGCTTATCCCCTGACCTAAATTTTATTGTTTCTTCTCTAGTTCATGAATATAATTTACTAGGGTGATGATGAGTTACTTTGGGATAGTGTTGATGATATGCCTAAGTACCTAATATACAGGAGAGTTAGAGGCATGATATTGGTTAGTATGAAGAGGTTGGTTTGGGGTGGGATCCCTAAGGATAGTGTTTGTAATTTATACTAGTGGGTCAATCATATCTTAATTCCTACTAGGGGTGAAATACCACTTACATATGGTTGGATACTCATTCAGGTTGGCTATGCCCAACCAATCTCACCCATAAAAATTAAATGATATAGAATGAGGATCAACATGAGGAGAAGGAGATATGAATGGGAAACTAGGATTTATTGGCATCATTATATTTAAATATTATGTTCTGATTAAGGATGATGATGGGTGGATTGGGAATACTTTCTTGTTCATCCAAGTCAATCAAGGAGTCAACAATAAGATGAGGAATTAGGGTAGAACTAAAAAAATCATGTATTAGCTCGATGTTAATATTAGATTATGTGGAAACTATGGGACTAGGAGCTCTAACCCTATGGATTAAACCATTTTAGACAAGACCAACTATATTTAGAAGGGTTATCTGAAGGAGGCTATGATAAATACAGTGTAAAGTGTATGATCTTGTTCAGGTGACTTGTTGTGTGTGGTTGATGTGATCTTTGAAGTAAGGTTTTAAATAATGTTCTTTCATGGATGGGAAAGGCTCAAATTTAATATGGATTCTTTCATGTTTTTCCAAGTCTTATAATGAGATATAGGTGCTTGTGTGTGTCATAAAGGCTTCTTTACACTTTTTTTTTTGAGTTTTATTATTTTTAGCTTATTTCTTAGTTTTCTGAAGTAAATGTTTCCTTGTTAAAATTGAAATGATAAAATTAAAATAAATATAAAATATAAAATTAAATTAAATCAAAGATTAAATTAAATTAAAATTAAACTTATTTTTATCTTTTTCTAATTATTTACAATGCATACAAGAGAGACACACACAGAGAGAGAGAGAGAGAGAGAGAGGAAGAAACATATACTATTGTACAAAGTGCTGATTTTTCCTAGCTTTGTCTAGATGCAAATCAGGTGGTGTCATTTTTGTTTTGTTTACGTGGGTTTGGATTAATTATGATATGTACTATAAATATGTAATAAATTAAAAAATAAATCTTATCTAAAATACAATAATGTCACAACACTTTCTATTAACTTTATTTGTCTACAAATAAGCTTTTCAAAAGTTTGTCAAAGAGAAACAAAGATTGAAAACTCTGATTTTATTTTTATGAAAGAGGATAACAACACTTTAAATTTATCAAAATAAATAAAAATCAACTATATGATAGCTCTACTTATATTCCTAAAGTTTTTTAATTTCTTTTGATTGACTAATTGATTGTTTTTAATACAATAAACGTGTTTTGATCTTGTAAATATAATACTATGCTGGCTGGAAATGTCTTTAGAATTCAATAAAATATTCTTATGAATGGTTTATCAAATGTTTGTATAATTTAAATAGAAAAAATCTATTGAAATGCAAAAAGAATAAAAACTAACTATTATTTTTGGTATAAAAGACAATGAAAAGAAATAGACCTCTTTCCCTATCATTTTTTTTTAAATAGTGAAATTAATCTAACTTACAATAAATACTATTATAATATACTAATGAGATGTGGGTGAATTGGTGAAGTGACATGTATTATTCAAGCACCACCCAGGTTCAAATATCAATTTGGTATTAGAGGCTGGTTGTGGCCCATTATTGGTATTCATGGGTTGGTTGTTGTCATTGATGGTATTCTTGGGATGATTATGGTTATTCATTGGTATTATTGGATAGATAATGACCATTATTGCTAATTTTGGTACTTGTGATAGAATATCACTTAGGGATCTGGGCCCTCGATTATGTTCCAAATTGGTTGGAGTTGCACTCAAAAGTGAATAGGGCAAATATATCATGAAAACTATTATCTATAAAAAAAATTATACTAATCTAATCTAATAAATGAACAATATTAGAAATCAAAGAGAACTCAAACCTGATCAAGGCATAAATCAACTGGAGTGTGTGTATTATAGTGATGAGATAATCTTTACTATGATAGCTCATTTTATCCTTATTTTAATTTTGGTAACTCTCTAAATTGAGGATGCACAAGATATAGAACAAATGGTGAAGGAAAGGATAAAAAGCCACAAATGGAGAGAAACTAAACTAAGGTTGGCCAATGTTTTAGTTTTTAAAGACTAAGTTGATGAAATAATAACACTTCTTCACATATGGAAATGTAGTCAATATGAAAACTATATGGGTTAGATCTTCAAGAAATTTTAGCAAGGTTGTGGCTGCAAGAACATTAAAATAAAAATTTCTAATGACAACTTTCATTTATGAAATCAAACCAAAAATGTCAAAAGAGTTGGGAACTTACATGGGGGATTTCAACAAAGTCCTACTAGGATTTCAACTTGAGAGGAACTACAAATTACTAAAAATAAAAGAGGGGGTGAGTTACACTTTATTGGAAGTGAACAAAAGCTGATAAAATCAAGAAATAGAACACCAAACATGCAAAATGCATCAAAAATTATTTTTTTGGAAATATTTATAGGTGTATAACTATGATAAAACTACCCTTATTTATATGGGTGGTTACACAATTTCCACCCAAGAGGATATAAATGTCCATCATTGTTACACAATTAGCTCATATTTAAAATAGAACTGCCTTTAAATGATAAGTTCATTAGGGTGGTTTACATAACTACCTAATGAAGTTGTCATGGATAAGGCAATTTTGTATCTCTAAGGATTGGTTTTTTCACCAATGCAAGATTTTGGATATAAGACAAAGGGAATATTTAAAGGCCTCTAAGAAGGGTTTTAGGGGTGCATAGCAGAGAGAGGAAGAAGAGTAAGGGAGGGATGAGATCCATAGAATTCCCTATGGAGTAAAATATAAGAGATAATTGCATCATTGCAATATTTTTATTGTGAGCATCACAACACATAAATTTTAGGTACATAAATTTTATTTAAGGTCTTATAATTATTACATGATAATATTTTGTTGAGTGTAGAATCAGGATAGTATAATTATAGAGTATATTTGTTGGACATGTGTGTGATTTACAATCATTTTATCTTTTTTTATAATATTTTTACATGTATTAAACCTATGTAAGATAATGATAGATGATATAATGTGAAGATTAATTCCTTTTGGGCATATTAATTTTTTTTACTTTGAATATACAACACTATGTAAAACTTTGTATATGGTACTTAATTGTATTTGTATATAGTTCTGATGTGATAGAGATTAATACATATAGTTCTGAAATATTTTTGTTACGTATATTTTATGATTTTTTTTACATAGTGAGTACGTTGTTTACTTTAATATGTTAATTATGTGATTTTATTAAATCTATTAAGATTATAATAAACCTATGTATATTTGAACATCTATTTGTTTTGTCTAATTAATGAATAATTAAATATGAATATGGTATCGATTGTTTACTTTATTAACTCTATGCATAATTTATCACTTAAATAACATATTATGAAGTGTTTATAAGAACCTATACTAATAATGGTATATTTAGTGTGTAAATTTGTTGAAACACATTGAGATGGTTGCTAAGATAAAGAGATATAGAGATATGGCTTGGCAAAAGAATTACAAATTTTGCTGAAAGGGAAGTGAGAAGAATTGGGAAATTTGTGAAGGAAATTTTTGAGGTACATATTTATGGTGAAATATATGAAATAATTTGGTGTGAACTTCTTGAGCTATTATATTCTTGGTTATCCATATTGGACTACAATTGTTTCAAACCACAAAGGATGGAACTCATAACCTGGTTGAGTAAAAATTTAGAAAACCTACAAAACCTATGTTAAGACTTGTTCCAAAGTCTTAGAATTAGGATAAGATGATATCATAACAATAAAATGTTTTATGTAAGTAATAAATTTAAAGTGTCATGCATATTTTATAAATACACCCCCTTTAATAATCGTTAGTTACTTTTATTTATGTTTGTGAGTTAAATAATTACAACTACTTTTTAGGTTGCATTCCCGTCAGAAGTGTTTATTAGGTTAGTTGGTTTTACCAGTCATAGGTGAAATATTATCTATACATTTTATTTTGTTTAAAAAGTGTTAATGGGATATAAACACCCTTTTCATGTAATTTTTTTATTTTGATTAATAAAATACTTGTGGACCCACCTCAGTGGGCTCAATATTTACCTTAGGTGAATTTGCTTGGTCCAATCAATTGTTAGGGTTCTATCGGTGGTATAAAATTATGGTAAATATATGGTAAATAAATCATGGTTATCTTGGAGAAAATAATAGGTTAAATAATTCATGTGATTGGACAAGTAAGGTTCATATGAAGTCATTTTTTAAAAAGTTAAGGTATGCCCTTTAACATTTGAAAAATTATTTAAATGTCAAAATTTTCAAAATTTTTTTCAAGCCTATGATTGGAGGAATGTATAAATTGTAAAATTAAATATATTTAATAAATTAATTTTTTCTATCTGGTCTAAGAAACAACAAAGTTATATCTTCATACTCCATTTTTGAAGCCTGATTTTCCTTGTAGAATCCTGTAGAAGGTGATTATTTGAATCCAAAACCTATAACTCTTCCCGAGTAATCAAATTCAAAAATTTGTATGGTTTTTTGAGTTTTTAAAAAACTTTTAATAATATTGTATGGCCTTTATGAGTTTGTGGAAAAAATATATATAAATTTGGATGAATCTCTGTCTTTTTTAAGCTTTTTATGCCAAAAGAAATTGATCTAAAACTACCCTAAAAGCTTTTAAATATAAATTTATGAGTTATAAGGCCCATTTTTTCATTTTTACATCCCTCCATAATATCTAAACACTCCATCCACCATTCATTTTTTATAAAATATCTTTCCTAGTAGTTTAAATTTTCTCACAATTGATTAAAACTCCATTGTTCGGCCCTATACAGATTTGTAAGACCTAGTACATTAGGAAAAGAGTTACAAGAATTATTTTTTATAGCCATGGAATCCTTTGATGTATCATGTCATTGGAATACATCTTAATTTTTTTTAATTTTACAATTTTTTATAAAATTTGATTAAAAAAACTGGGTTTGGGGGTCCCACAAAAGACAAAACCTTTTTTTACTTTCTTCAATGTTTTTTTACGAATGATTTATTTTTTACTTGGGAAATTAATTTTCTTTCATAGAGAAAAAATAAAATTTAAATACATATTTATCCTTATATGTGTTGTAAAGGATCATAGATAAATTGGAAAGTATATTTTTGTAAGAACCCTTAGATGTTTGAGATCCAATGTTCAAAAATCTCTTTTGGTGAAATTTTCTTTTTTATTATTAGCTTTTTAGAATAATATTTAATTTTTTGGAATATTTTGCATGTTTTAAAATTTTTAAAGGGTGTAATTCATGAAAAAGAGTGAAATTTGGTGGGGAAAAAGAAATAATTTATGTTTATTTGGTGAAATAATGGTGTAATTGGTGAAATAAGGTTGTAATTGGTGAAATAAGTGTGTAATTATTTTGTTTTTCTGGTGAGCTTAAGTACAAAACCCATCAAAAATATCTCTATTTTGTTCTACATAGAGGTTATGTGAAAAAATACAAAGAATCATTATTTTATGTAAATTGTTCCCTAAGTGTGTTGTTCTTTCATTTTCTCACTTACTTTCATTTCAAGATACCAAATATTCAAAATTTACTTTCAAATAGTGATAATTTAATGATTCCTAATTACACCAATTAGAAATGGTTTATGTAAGCTTCATTAATTTTTAATGATTTATGGGATGTTACGAAGAGTGAAAATCTTGTATTTCCTATAAAATAATATAAACTTAACATTTTAAATATGCATGGTTCTAAGGCTCTATCTTTAATCAAGTATTATTTCACTAGAGATACTTATATTCACATTGAAAACTCTCCTCATAGTTACACTACATGGAAGACTTTATCTGACTTGTATGATAAAAATCCCAAGAATATTAAGATAGATATACACATATATTTGTTTACTTATCATTAGAGGAAGATGGGGATATAAGAGAGTACATGTCTAAGTTAAATAATATTTATATTAGTATACTAAGTCTGGGTTTGGAAAACTAGATGATGATCTCATTGTTACTACTACATTGAAAGGATTGCCTATGTCTTATAGAAACTTTATGTAAATGTTACATTTCTATGACAAGATCACAAGCATAAATTTTGATAAATTTTCTAAGTTACTTATTCAACATGACCTCTCTCTCCCAAATAAATCCAAGAAAATTGAGTAAGGCCATGTTACATAATTCAAACCTAGCTCTTCTTCTTCTAGTCAACAAAACTATAGAGGGCAAAGTTATAGAGCGATAGAGGTAGAAGGATATCATCATAAAAACTATTTAAATAAATAGCCTATCCATTCTTATTCAAATGGGATGATTGATAGAGGACATGGTCACAACTCTTATAGAGGTATACATCGAGGTAGATCAAACATTCAATGTCATAGATGTGG
This sequence comes from Torreya grandis, assembly GCA_037957365.1. Taxonomy (NCBI): domain Eukaryota; kingdom Viridiplantae; phylum Streptophyta; class Pinopsida; order Cupressales; family Taxaceae; genus Torreya; species Torreya grandis. Next base: position 755,156 of record JARHVA010004564.1, on the reverse strand, counting down.
GAAATTTTGTCACATTGCCTCTCAATGTAGGATTCCTTTTGAAAAAATTTAGAGGCCACAAAAAGTGACTAAGTCTAACTCTGTTCAATATGCTGACCATGATTATGATGAGTATGTAAGTGTTTCTCATGAATATGCATTTTTTTCTTTAGGGAACATTGCTTATATGGAATATGAGGCTAAAGATGAGTTCTTAGATGTCTAGGTTTAGATATAGGAGCTACCAAACACATGGCATTGAGGTAAGACTTATTTTGAATGTTCAAATAAGCTTCTCTCTCTCCAGTATCCTTGGTAGATAAATCTATGCACACTCCATAGAGACTTGGGTCTATTTAGATTATTATTCCTAATTGTTCTATAAAATACTTGGAGAATGTTTGGTATGTTCCTACATTTAAAAACATCTTCTTTCCTTTGTAACTATTTACAAGAAGGGTTATCAAATTATCTAGAACAATGGGCTCATTTATATTAACTCAGTAAATCATGGATATAAACCCATGTATACAAGTTACGAGGATGGAAATTTGGTTAGATTGAATTGTAAAGTTCTTCTTCCCATAGTGGAACTTGTTGTTGTTATTTATACATTTACATGTACTATGTCTACACAACTATTTTCACATCTCTACTATGGACATTTGAATGTTCACTCTTTAGTTTACTTATAGAGATATGGTATGGTGAGTGGTTTTCCCACTTTCTGTAAACATAGTACTCATTTTGAATCATGTGTTTTGGGCAAACATAAAAGGGAAATTTTTCCTAATAATTCTTCATGGTGAGATAAAAAATATTTGAAATTAGTTCATAGTGATGTTTGTGACATGGAGAAGTCATCCATTAGAAGTTTTAGGTATTTTTTGTTGTTTATCAATGATTTTTATAGGATAAATTGGGTTTTTTCATGAAATAAATCTATTTTTTTCACTATGTTTATCAATTGGTTATACTTACTTAAAAAGGAAACATGTTCATACTTGGCCACTCTTTGTTAAGACAATGATGGTAAGCATACTACAAAGGATTTTATAGATTATTGTCAATAACATGTCATTCATCAACAATATAGTAATTCTTATACTCCATAATAGAATGGAGTCTCTGAATTAACATGAATTTAGAGCGCATAACTCAAGATATGTTTCACTATAAACAACATGATGATAAGTTTTGGGTGGATGTCATTGGTACAGCAGTGTATTTCATAAATAATTCCCCTACAACTGTATGTTTTTGGGACAAACTCCATATGAAGCTTGGTATGGGTTTAAACCAAAAAATAAACACTTAAAAAAATTTGGATGTCTTTATTTCACTTTAGTTCCAACTGAACATAGAACTAAGTTGGAACCATGAATTTGAAAGTGTATATTTAGAAAATAAAAATGGGCATCTTTCTTGCATAAGATATAGGCAAATTCATAGTGAGTAAGGATGTGATATTTGATTAATTTTATACTATGAACACTATAGATATTGATTCACAATTTAATAGATTAGAGGGGAATATTTAAAAATGTATGAAGGGATTGAATAATGAGGCTAAATATCATAGGTTATCATATGAGACTAGTATTCCTTCTATTTATTGTACTTCTTATAGTATCTCAAAGGATAATTACTTATACATTGTTGAAATTCTCTAAGTCTTCCTTCAATTAGTGCACATGATGATAACTCTAGTGTTACTAATCTAGATAATTTGGACAAGTATCCAAAATGGGTTCAAAGTACTTTTTCTGACTTGATAGTAAATGAAATTAGTCTAACAAGTTATAGCAGTTCTCATAAATAGGTGAAATATGCAATGGTTGTTACCAATTATTCCACTAATCCATCCACTTTTGAGGAGGCTTATACTGAATAGGGTTGGCAAAATGCAATGAAAAGTGAGTATTATCTAATTTTTAAGAATAAAAACTTGGGTTTTGCTTGTTCCTCCTCCACTTTTTCAACCCATAGGATGAAAAAGGGTTTATAGGATCAAGTATAAATTAGATGGCTCCATTGATAAACATATGACAATACTTGTTGAGAAAGGTTATGTGTAATAAGAGGGTATTAATTAGGAGGAAACATTTAGACCAACTACCAAATGACACACTATTCATATGGTACTTGTATTATTAGAACAAAATGGTTGGAAATTACATCACATGGATGTTAAAAGTGCTTTTTTGAATGGTGATTTATAGGAAGAAGTATATATGAAACAACCCAAGGTTTTGAGAAAGTGGGTGTAGAGCACAAAGTGTGTAAATTGATCAAAGCTCTCTATGGGATCAAATAAGAACCTAGGGATTAGTATGAAAAAATGGATTCATACTTGAATAAAATTGTATTTTAATGCACTAAATCTAATGATACTCTCTATATTTGAGTGAGGGGTAATAAATTGGTGATTCTTGTTCTCTATGTCGATGACTTATTTATCACAAGTCATGATGAAAACCATAACAATTACATGAAGAAGGAATTAAAATATGGATTAGAGATTATAGATCTTGGAATTCTTCACAATTATCTTTGCATAGAATTAAATCAGAAAGAGAAAATAATTTTCATTTCATAATCTAAGTATATTTTTTAATTATTAATTAGGTTTGTCATGAATGATAGAAAACCTACCCTCACTCTCATGGAAAGTAATATGAAATTATCTAAGGATGATGGTAGTGCCTTTTTATGGCACCAAATACAAATACATAGTGGGAAGTTTGATATACTTGATGTCTACCATGCCTGATATATCATTTTCAGTAGGAATTTTGTCTAGGTTTATGCATGAGCCTAGATAAATTCAGTTGCATGCAACAAAAAGAGTAATTTTTTACATTCAAGGAATGAAAGCATATGGCCTTGAGTACTACCACAATAATAAATTCAATATTTTTAGGTTTTGTGATGTAAATTTTGGTAGATGTGTGCATGATAGAGTGTCCACAATAGGGTGCACTATGTATATGGGTTCAGATGCCATTACATGGTGTTGTAAAAAGTAGGATATAGTGGTAAATTCATTAGTAGAATTAGAATACATTGTAGTATGGGATTACTCCAAAGATATTATTTATTTATAATGAATTCCTTAACATCTTTAAATTTCTTAGATTGTTCTTACCCAATTATACATTGATAATCAAAGTGCAATCAAGATGTCTAAAAATATAATATTTCATGCCAAAACAAAACATATGAATGTCAAATATCATTATCTATGAAAGTTGATGGAGAAAAAATCACTTAAACTAATATATTTTCCAACTAATGATCAAATAGATGACATATTCACAAAACCACTTGACATAATCAAATTTGACAATTTCAAAAAAATGCTTGGCATGTGTCCAAAGAGCTAACTTTGGATCATTGGGAGTTTTGTTAGGAATTTTTACAAATTATTAACATTAGGATAATATGTTAGGTTAATAATAAATGTAACAGGTCATGCATCTCTAATAAATACATCTTCTTTAATAATATTTAATTATTTTGATTTATGTTTTTGAGTTAAATAATTACGACTTGTTTTTGGGTTACATTCGCATGAGAAGTGGTTATTAGGTTATTTGATTTTTCTGGTCATTAGTAAAATCTTATATATACATGTTCTTATGTGTAAAAAGGATTAACAAGATATAGACACCCTTTTCATGTACTTATTTTATTTTGATTAATAAAATACTTGTGCATCCACCTTAGTGGCATAAGATTTACCTTATGTGAATTTGCTTGGTCAAATCAATTTTTGGGGTTCTATCAACCTAGACACTACTTGGACCCATACAATAAACTATTGGAAAAAGACTACCATTGATAGGTACATCACTAAATTTTTTGTACAATGGTATTTATGTTTTGAAGCTGCACAATATTATTTTTTCAAGGGAATGTATGTGAAGTTCTTTCAACAACTACATATTCTGATTAAGATGTTGGTTATTGAAAAGGTGATGGTTCTTTTTCCAACCAATAGGGAGTATTCACTTTAGGTTTTAGGGGGATGCATGTTATGTAGGAGTGAATGGTGTAGAGATATGTAGATAAATTTGAACTTGAACCCAAAAATTTGAAGATGAAAAGACCTATAGTGAAAAGAAGATTCTTGGATTAGAAAGAGAACTACGACAAAAAAGAAATAACAAATTGAATAATCTAAACTTAATTGTGAGAAGGAGTTTGAATAGGATATAAGATTCTGAAGAAAGTGGAGCCTAGAGATAGGCTCGTAAGGTGAAATAAGTAGGGTTGATATAAAACATGAAACAGAAGGGCCCTAATAAGAAGATAGAGTTTAAAGTAGACAAGATATGAAGAAGAGTGAAGAATAAGATAGTAAATAAAAGTAGAGTGGTTAAAATATATAATTAGCTTACAATGAAGAGGAAAATTATTTAAATTAGTGGAATAATATTCATGAGAAGAGATTATGTATAAGTAAAAAAATATGAAAGGTTCAAGATTATAGTTAGAAAAATCCAAGGAGAAAGATCATTCATTTTTTGAGTACACATCCCCCTAGCCCAATGTTTCTTTAGTTATAACACCAAGTGTAAAGGAAGGGATAGGGAGAGGTTTGTTTGATTTTTTTACATATAATCTTTGAAAATTTACTATAGAGACAAATAATTCCATAGATAAAAAGGTTTTGGAATTGATTTTGAGGTTAGTTTTAAAATTCAAACAAAAAGTGCTTAGAATCTTATAGTCATGATGACTAGTGCATAACAACCTATATTCATAGTCATGAGTGTGAATCAACTAGTGTTAGCAATTAAAAGTAACCCAAATATATAATTCAATCTAGGCATGTTTTTTTGTGTTGACACAATATGATCGTTTTATGGTTACTACACATTATATGTTAACCTGTGACATGAAGTGATGTATTAGGGGAATAGCTTTGGATTATAATAAGAAGTGCAAGCTCATAGAACTTTTATCAAGTTGTGATTTTAAAATCATTTTCAAGAGATATGTTAGCAATCTAGATCTATATAAATATAAAGTATAGCTAGTGGTAGAATTTCATATGAAAAAGTGTGGAAGCCAAACTATTAAGGACCTAAAGGAGATTTGATAATGGATTGTAGAATTTGTGTGGGACTATTTTTTATTTTTAAGAATCATGGATTTGTATTCCTAATTAAATAAATAGGCCTCAGTAGGATAAATCAGTAAATAATGTGCAATAGTTAATCCACTGATTTGTGTAAAAAAATTATATTTTTACCTTTTATAAAAATAGTAATAATAGAGATAAAATCAAACTTAGCTGAAAATTGATTGAAATAAATGTTCTAGGGTCTATAAATTTCTATCCAGGCTTAGGAGATTGTTAGAAATAGGATCTTGGAGTTCATTTTTGGATTAGATAGTAGTGTCAAAAGTGGGACACCATGTTGTTTGGTGTTATAGTCCTTTTCCATTGCTATTATTTAGGTGATCTAAGTTTTTTAGGTTCTACTCAGCAAGTCTATGTTACTCTGTTACTGAAATATTGAATCTCAAATGTTTGTGAATCTTGTTATGCATCTATTTTAATCTTCAATTCTCTAAGATATCTTTGTGATTGAACTTGAATGGTAGCTTTGGAAAGAAAGAGAATGGGTTAGTGTGTAAAGGATAGGTTAGAAGCACTTCACACCCTATGTGTGGGCATTCTACCTACATACCAATACTTTTATGAGGGGTCAAGCTATATGTAGTTCTCCCATTAAAGTGCTTGGTGCAATAGCATGATAAAAATGCAAGTAAATGTGAAACTAGGTGTACATGGAATGACTAGGGACTGGTATAAGGGTTTTTATAAGCTTGAAATGTTGTTGGATGGTTGTATGTAGAGAATAGGGATAAGTGCTTAAGTCATCTTGCTTGTAATCTTATTTCTCTCTTATAAATGAGTGCCAACCCTTCTAAATGTACTTTAAATAGATTTTTAAATGGGATTTAGTGATCGTGAGTTAAATGAATTCACATTAGGATAACATGAATTAGAATAAGGATTTAATAAAATATGATAATTAGGATTAAAATTAAACATGGGCAATATTGCTAAAAACTAGACACCCTAGGTTTCAGTGCTCCTATCCAACTTAGGCACTATTATCCAGAGGGAATGAGACCTAGGGGGTGGATCTAGGCCTAAGAGAGATGCTTGGGTCTACAAGGTTTAAGTCTATAAGTATGTGGATGATTCAGAATTAGTGAAAGAAGAGCCTTAAAGGTTTGTACAAGCAAGTAGGAGGACATTTGGATTAGGTGTCATTAGACATACTCAAGTAACCAAATTTCACATTTTATATGACTATATTTTCACCCATTTATTATAGTGATACAACAAAGCAAAATACTAGGATAAGGGAAAAATAAAAGGTGTATCTAAACTTACCTAAAAAGGTGAAGCTCATAAATTTGTGCGATGTTGGATGTGCATAGAGAGAGCATTGTGTGAAGTGTAAATATGCAATGAAAAACATAGAGTAGATCAGTCATTACTAGATATGTTATAAATAAAATAAGAATGTATAAAATTTTGGAAAGAGAGAGAGGAAGAGAATGGAATGAATACACCTCATCGAGTATGCAAACCAATATAAAACCTATTGTGATGTTGGATCATGTTAGGTGTGTTGTATCAAAATGTATATCATGAATAAAGATGAGTACTCAATTACAAGAAAGTGGCTCAAGAATACAAAGGTAGGCCCTTTGACTCTATCATTACCCACTAACTGAAGCTAATGAATCATCCATTTGTCAATTGATGTTTAGATTGTGTGTTTAATCCCTCTAAATAGGTGGCTCAAGAATACAGAGGCTGGCTCTTTGGCTCCATCATTTCACCATGAAGTAAAGCTATGAATTGATACTAGTTAGAATAGATGTCATATGAGATGGGTCATGGATCCCATGGATGTTCTAAAAATTTGATAATGTGGCATGGATAGCTAAATATATGCTAGAAACTATGCCACTATTGGCCATTTTGAAAGATGGATATTGGGATTGTATAAAAGCCACTTTGAATCTAATGCACTAGGATTATGTGAAAGCTAACTCACGAACCCTGGTACTTGAGAAGTAAAACTTGTATGAAATTTCAAATTGAAAAATATGCCAACCACCTATAGATGGAGTAAGGCATGCAACTACTAAGAATGCGTGGGTAATAAAATGAACTTAGAAATAAATAGAAGACCAATGTGTCATGCACATTACCCCTAATCATTGGTGTTTGGAGCATGAATTTTGATATGGAAATTATGTTAATTTCTTAATCTAAAACTAGAAGTGAGATCCATCATGCTGTGCATGATACCCCCCTCTATCTAGATTCCTTAAGAAAACTATACTAAAATTATTGATTTTGACTAATTTGGATATGCAAAATCTATAGTTGAGCTAAAAATTTTGCATGTTATTAGAAAACCTAGGTGTTTTTATTCCTAAATAAGAGTGCCAAAATGAGGACACCCTTGTGTTTAGTGTTACTATCCATTTTTGGTGTTGTTGTCTTGTGCTAAAATTGGTTGTTGATCTAGAATTATCTCTATTGTTTTATTCTATTCTGACTAATTTGACCTCTAGATTCTGAACTGGGCGATCTAAATGCTACTATTTTTACTACTAAGAGATTTGATCTCTATGAAAAACCCCCATTTTTCCCTCTCTTTTGTGGGTAGGAATGATTGAACCTACAATGACTTCCCTCAGAAGGAAATAGTCCTGAAAGTGTGTTCTGTTACATAGATACATGATATAACAATGATATTTGATAAGATATCTCTAGATATATCAATGTTTATATTGAGATATTTTTAGATCAATAGGGGTATGACTAGATATATATAACAATGTAAAAACATGTGCAATGTATTGAACTAGATCTAGAAATGTTAGATGTTAGTTGTTAGTTGGAAGAATGGAACATGATGTCCATCATGGAATCTAAGATAGAAAGGTGAATACATGATATGGATCATGACATTGAAAATAAGGACAATAAATCAAGAAATAAGCATACAAATAAATAAATAATAATAAATAATCATATAAGGTTGGCTAAGGGGCCACACAAATAAAGGACATGGGCACATGCCGCTCAAACTAGAAAGCAAGATTACAAGGCATGTTCAAATGCCATATACACATATAATTTGAAATAAGCAAAGACTGGCATGAGGGCCACATGCACATATAATAATATGATCAAGGGAAATTATCAAATGTCTAAAGGTGCACACACATGAATAAAAACAATGGACATTGGCAAATGTCTTGAGGCACACATAAGAAACAAAACTAGAAATAGAAATGTAATCACATCTAGCTATGTAAATCAAGAAAGGAAATCATGTAAAAATTGGAAAGGTACAATCACATTTAAGTAATCAAAGAAATATTTATAGTATGTAAGACATGAAGTAAAAGACTAGGTATATGCTAAGAAATACACAACTTCAAGATATTAGTGAGTGTTGATATGGTAATCTATGTAATCTAGCTAGTAATGTAGTCTCTAGTAAGCTAATAAGTAATGAGTGTAGGAATGACATAACCTAGATGGTATAGTCATGTATAATATTCCCCAATTGGTTTGTATATAAATATGTGTCTTGAATGTATATGTAGGATGCCCCCTCAAATGGGTAGAATGGAGTAATCAAAGAGTTGGATATCACTGCACACACTCAAAGAAGATCAAGTGAAGCATGGTAATGTAGATAAATCGACATACAATATCATGAAATAACAAATGTAAGTCCTATCATAGTAGTAGAAATGTAAAGCATGGATAATGCATGCAATTAAAATGTTTTTGTGTTTCGGATATATTTGAACTATGTATAATCAATGTAGATGAAATTGTGTATAATCAAGCATAAGAAACTATATACAGGTAATAATAAGAACTAATACTAATAAATGAGTCTCATAAGAGACTCCCTATCATGGTGTCTTGTATCAAACAAAGGAATAATGAATGATTTTGAATCATTAGGGAGTGGCTATGAATATGATTCTAAATATCTAGATTTAGTGTCAGTCTCTTGGAAATCATAATAACCTATCTTGTTCCACTCATCATTATCATCTTGATTTTGAACCAATGGAATGTTGGTGTTGAATTTTTTTGTATCTAGATATTTTCCTTTTATAAATTATTTTTGTGAATTATTTTCCTTAGGATGTTCAATAAAGCCCAAACCTTGGTGACAATCATTATCAACTACTAAAATAGGGGTAGTGATGCCTTGACCTTGCTTGTCAAACCCTTAACCTTGATAATCAAACTAGTGTAGATATTTTTGACCAAACCCATACTACTTTGAAAGTTGACCCTCATTTTGGACAAGTAAATTTACATGTTTTTCATGATTTACTTGTGTCTATGGTACTGTTCCTTGCTCTAATTTTTCTTTTTGATCCTTTTGTTGTTCTGAGTTACAATTTGGTAACAACTTTTGTACTATTTCTAAATTTGACCCTTTGTGAATGTGTTCTTATGTCACTATATATTTATCTATTGATTTACCATTTATCTATTGTATATTTTGTTTTAATGCCAAACATGAATCTATGTGATGCCCATGCATTTTATGATATGCATAATAATATCTAGATCTTCTCACTAGATGTAGAGGAGGTAGTTTGATCAACTTAGATTTAACCATTTCTCTTAGTACCTCACTTGGAGTTTTATTTTATCTTTGAATTATTTTTGAATCACTAGTTTTAGAGTTACTTTATGTTGTTTTATTTTTTGATATGTAACATTGCTTGAAACCAATTGACTAGGTGAAGGTGCATATACATGATTTACACTAGGGTGCCTTTTAGGATTTTGCATTATGATCTAATTTTCTAATGTTGTGATATTTTTATGTAATATCATATTCTACGTGTGTAAATCTGAAATTAAGTTTCTCATACTAGTGATTTGATCCCTTATAGTCTCACAAGTGCAAACCCTAGTTTCTTTCAATTGAACATGTAAGTACATATGCTGAGGATGGTTTGAAGAAGCTATACGTTGAATGTATGCATTAGGAATAAAATTATAGGCTGCCTCACCTTTTTTAGGGGCGATATCATGGACTTGGTTAGAGGGAAAGTAGATATCACCCTTTTGAAGGAGAGGAGGAGAAGGGGTTTCTTTCCTCTACATAAAATATGACGTTGAAACAAGAGTAGCCAAGGAGACATATACATGTAGGTAGAAACCATGTATATGGGATAAAATTAATGTAAGTGGAGTCGTAAGTTGTATAGAAATATTATTATAAAGAACATTCCACATGAGAGCTATCAAACAAGGGATAGATAGTATGTATTTGTGTATGAATACATAGAAAATTTTGACATAAATCATAACATTTTTAACATGTTTAGCATGATAGGCTTGAATTTTTTTGATATGAGTGATATATATTAAAGGATAGAGATCAATAACTTTTGCATAAAGGCATATAAATTATTGACATGCAACATAATATTTTGAATGCATTTAACAAAATGGAGTTTCTAATTATTCCATATGAGCAAAAGAGAATATGCAAAAAGAATTTTAAAATTTTATGCATTTTTGGAAATGAATTTTTTAATATAATCCCATATAATGAAACATAAGCATGAAATGCAAAGGATGAAGCTTTGTACTAACATATGATAGACTTCATCATTCATGCACATGATAGGGCCCATTATGGTTTCCTTGTTATTTGCAAGAAATGTAAAAAAAGTTTGTAAATAAATGAGCATCATTTTGGAAATTTGATTAGAAGTGTAAGGTGATACCTCAAGAATCAAAATAGGATCTATTACATGTAACTAGGGATTTTTCAAAAAACAATTTACAAAATACTATGAATTTTTGAGCTAAGTATACAAGATAAAATTCAAAATTTATGGGAAAGTGCTTGATTTAATAGGACCTAGTAGATGCAAGTAGTGTTTTGATAAAAATATATATTTTTTAATTTACTATGAATTTTTGAAATATGAAGTGATTTTTGATTTTAATATGCAACTTATAATTTAGAAAATAATTGTAAAATTAATAGATAATTACTGGGAGCTAATTGATGCAACTAGGGTTTGACATAAATTTAATTTAAAGTTTACTAAAAAAATTAAAATTTTAGAGAAATTTCTGATTTTAATATTCAATAAAAAATTCAAAAATCCATGGTAAAAATTAGCTAGGAATTTACCCTAGGGTTTATAGGATTTTTATGTGAAATTTCAAGTAAGTCAAGTTCACCAAATGTTTTATTCTTTATCAGAATAATGGAGTTTTATTCCTAATTAAATAAATGGTCCTGATTAGGGTAAATCAATAAATAATGTGAAATAATTAAGCCACTATTTTGTGTAAATAGATATAATTTTACCTTTTCTACAAATAGTAATAATAGAGATAAAATCAAAATTATCTAGAAACTGACTGAGACAAATGTTGTAGGGTCTAAAATTTTTATAGAGGCTTGGGATACTATTATAGATAGGATACTACAGTTAATTTCTTGATTGGATAGGAGCATTGAAAGTGGGACATCCTACTATTCAACATTATAGTCCTTTTTTGGCACTATTGTCCAAGTGATCTAAGTTTCTTGGGTTCTATTCGATAGGGCTGTGTTACTTTGTCAGTGAAATATCAAAGCTCGAAAGTATATGAAGCTCATTGTGTGTCTATTTTAATCTTCAAATCCTTATGATCTCTTTGTGTTTGAACTTGAATGACAACTTGGGAAATAGAGAGAAGGGGTTAGTGTGTAAAGGATACGTTGGATGCACTTAACAACGCATGTTTGGGCATGTTGCCTACATATCAATACTTTGAGGAGAGATCAAGATATATGTAGTTCTACCATTGAAGTTATTGGTATAATAGTGTGATGAAAATGTAAGTAAATGTGAAATTGGGTGTACTTGTAATGACTAGGGTCTAGTATAAGGGTTTGAATAATATTGAAATTCTATTGGATGGTTGTATGCAGAGAATAGAGATAAGTGTTTAAGTGATCTTGTATTCTTAATTCTCTCTTTCAAATGAGTTCCAACCCTTATAAATATACTTTGAATGGCCTTTTATAGGAGATTTAATGATCATGGGTTAAATGAATTCACATTAGGCTGACATGAATTAGGATAAGGATTCAAGAAAATATGACCATTAGGACCAAAAGTAAACTTGGACAATAGCATTGAAAATTGGACACCCTAGGTGCTATTGTCTAGAGGGAATGAGACTTGGGGTGATAGATCTAGGATTGAGAGAGCTACCTAGGTCTACAAGGGTTATGTTTGGAAGGTTTTCGATGATTAGGAATTATTCTAAGAATATCCTAAAAGGGTTTTGCAAACAAGTAGGAGGACTTATGGATTGAGTGTCATTAGCCACACTCAAGTAACCAAATTTTGAATTTTATATGACTACAGGGACTATGATCATATATTATCAAATGTGATAAATAAAATGTATTTTTTCATGGAAAATAAAAATGCTTCTTCGTTTGTAGTAATACAATCACTAATTATATTTTCTATTGTACATTCTTAGTTTGTAATGAATTTTGATGCTCGATTAGATACTTTGTGAGTGGAAGAGATTTTCTAATCATTTGATCCAAAGTAGAAGATAAAATATATGCTTTTATGAATAAGATATATGATACACATGAAAGTGATAAACATAACTTGGGATTATGGTGAACAATTTTTGGAAGGGAAGGACATCATAAGAAAGAGTATCCTAAACAAAATTAAGAATTATACAAACTTTGTAAAGTAGTAGGGTACACAACTATAAAATGTCATCTAATACAATAGTACATGAAAAAAATTGAGAGTTTTTAATATAATTTTTTAAAATCAAATAGCCAGGATGAACAAATATGTTGACCCTTATAGGAATTAAAGAAGGATATTACCAAAAATGTATTTGTAATTATATCATAATAGCTATAAGTTATGAAGAAACGAATTAAAGGCTCTCATGTATAAATGATGAGTGTAACACATGGTAGTCCTAGATGGACACCTTCATTACCTCAATATCAATATCATCCCCAAGGTCTAGCTAGCTAGACACTATCATCACCATAATACCAATATCAATACTCATACAATAATTCAAACCCACAATATTATCAATCAAATTCAATTCCCACATTACCTTAACATTAGTACAAAAAAAACAATGTGCAGAAATAACACCAAGGAGTATTTGTTGGACAATACTCACATGATTGGGGCTATTAGTAAAACATAGGAGGATATAAAGGAGGATACTAAGGGAGATACCAAAAAATATATCAAGGTGGTTGTAATAATGATAATATAAAATCTCACCAACCTATCTAATGCTATTTGTGTGGTTAGTATAATCATTTTGCATGAAATTATCCCACTAATCGTCAGATACAGTTATAGTGTGTGCGTTTTAGAGTGGAAGGACAATATAAAATAGAATATTACTTAATAATGGAGAAGAAAATAAAATGAAATCCAATTTACAATGGTAAAATGATCAATGCATAACCTAAATAAAATATAATTATGCAAACAATTACTAGACAAAAACACATAGATCAAGGATTTCCTATATTATAAGTGCCATAGGATTAGAGAATCAAAAAGGTGCAACAAGACAAATATCTTGACCCTATGATAGAGAAAATATTGATATATTACGTTTCATAGGTCCTTCAAGACATACAATATTAGAGTGCATCAGAAGGAGATGCCACAGCTATGGGTTCACATATATATTGCCAAATTATGTAGACTATGATGTAGGAAGGTGTTATGATAGTACTGATAGATTTGTTAAAATTTATCATTATACTTGAAAATCAAGATATATCATAGAATATTGTAAATATCTTTCATAGCATTATAGAATTCACACAAAGGGGATAATAGCATACTGATAAGGTGGTTTGGTATGTTAAAACTAAGAAATGGTGGGATGTGGACTCACAAATAGACATTGAGCTCACATGATATGAAATCCCTAACATAGTATTTGAATTTAGGCATACTATTGATATGATTCCTAGATATACATGGGAATATATCAGTGGGCCATAGTTGAGATATAGTCTTATCATCCTCAATTTTGAAAACTACAGGAGGGTAGAACCAATTAGTCACCTCAAAGATGTGGAGATTAGAGTTACTAAGCTAAGTCTATGAGGAGATTTTAAAGTCATTGACATGAAGACACCTGAGACCCATTACCCTACATTAATTTATAATAAATGTAGTTATTATTTTCAAATGACTATTAATACAATGTGTAATCAACTAAAGGCTCATCAAGGAGATAATATAGCCATCATCCCTTTAAATAAGTTAGAGCAGAATCCTTATATGATTCAAAAGGAACCAGAGTCATCATATGCCTACAATGATAATAATTAGTTCAAAGTCATCATAGATACATAGATAAATGTTGTGAAAGTTATGAAATGTCAATATTTGAACCCATATCTAGAGAAAATCATGTAAATACAAACAAAAAATAACCACTTTGCAAGTTGTTAATAAAGAGTTCTAACTTCCCATTTTCAACATGAAGGTTGTACCTCTCTATCGGTGTGATCTCTTACTAAGTTTCAAGTGTATTTACCATATAATATAGGTGTAATAATAATATATTATATGTAACCTAATACATAGGGTCTTTTACCTTCAAAAATAGAATCATCAATAAATGGTGACTCAGACACACATATGTTAAACTAAGTGAGGCATGATCATGAGATATGACATCTACACATGATGTTTGCCACTCAAATTCAATTACCTCAATACTTTCTGGTAGAGTCCCTTAATCCTTTTATATTTAGGCTAGAGCACCATGTACCAAATTTGGATCAAATATTTAATGTACTCAACTATGCATTGAAAGAAACTACTAAATTTTGGTGGGAAATGTATAGAGAGTAGAATTTATAGGAGGATGTAGCATTTGAATTTTTGTGTGTGATTTTAGTTACAACATATTTTGAAATAAAAATGGACATTGTTTCAATAATGCCAATGTATTTAAATACACATTCATAAATGTGTAGATATATGGTTTGCAAAATTAGTCAATCCAAGTTATTGGGTGTACATATCTAGTCACATGCTAATGCCACTTCTAACTACATGATACAATCATTAGGAGTGTATGATAGATATTAAAAAATGGGCATAAGTGAAATAATAATTTATTCAAACTTTTGTGTTTTAAGGTGATAATTCATTGGTGTAAAATTCATTACATAAATTATAAACCTTTCTATGTCATGACCAAATAGAAGATTTGGGAGCTGTGATAGAGTCACCATCATAACAAGAAATAACTCAAGATTAAAATCTTATAATTCATAATTAAAAGTCTAGTAAACATGAAAAATCTCTTGTTAATCCATATATCATAATTATATATGAGATAATAGAAAGTAGTGATAGAGATGGAGATCTAGATTTAGAAGGGTTCCTTGAACCAGAATGAGAAGCTAAAAAATAAATAACCAAAGTGGAGAACAAGTTGAAGAGAAAATATTATGTAATATAAAAATTCTATAATGGGAAGGTGGATGCACTCTAAATGAGGAAATACCTAGTGGATTGAACTAAGTATATTAAGAACAACTAAAGAAATTGAATAAAATATTGGAATAGATTTTGTGCCTAAACTTGTGATTATACGAGATTATTGGGTCCAGAACAAGATCCCAAAGGCATTGTAGCTACTAAGATACTATCAAGATGTCTTCCTGACCATGTTATCATAAATAAAAGGTGTAGATATATATTTGGGGTATATGCACATAGAATTGAAAGATTACACTAGACCCATTAAAAATTTCTGATACAAACTAAACCCCAACATGAAGATAAAAGTAAAGGCTAAACTACAATACATACAAGAAGCAAGGATCATTTTTCTGGTTGAAAAGGTAATTTGGTTGAGTCTCATATTTTTTCAGCCAAATAATTCAAGGGAGATTCATATTTCTATGGACTACCACACACTAAATTATTCTTGCATCAATAATCCATTTCTAATGCTAATTATAGATGAAGTTCTTGAGTTAATCATAGGTCATGATGTGTACTCATTTAGAGATGGATTAAGTGGATACCATCAGATTCCAATCATAGAATAAGATCAAGATAAAATAATATTTTCAATAGATTGGAATTGATTCACATATAAGGTAATGCCCTTTGGTCTTAATAATACACCAACAATTTTTTCTAGGGCTGTAGTAACTACATTTAAAGATTTCATTCATGATTTTATATACGTATATTTGGATGACTAGGTTATCTTATCCTTATTTAAAGAGTATCTATCAAATATATTATTGATTCTAAAATGGTGTTGATCCTTGTGCATTAATTTTAATATAAAAAAGTTCTTTTTTCACACTGTTTAGTGTTCGTTGGGCCACATCATATGTAGTGATGGCATCTTGGTTGATCAAACTAGCATTTTAGTAATAGTAGGGATACCACCCCCAACTATCTCTAAAAAATTACACACCTTTATAGGTCATACAAGACATTATATAGAAAATATATAAAATAATACATAGCCATATCTGCACTTATGGAAAATTTATTGTGTAAAGATACAAAGTTTGAGTGGAAATGAGAATTCCAAATAACATTTATTAATCTCAAAAAAAGTTAGTAAAAACAAATATTTTATTTTTATTCTAAATGAAAAAGCCTTTCCACATATCGGTAGATTCTTCTAGTATTGTAATAGGAGTTGTCTTAGTGTAGTGAATGGATGGGGGGTTGGATCATCCTATACATTTTTCTAGAAGGAAAGTATCATCAACAGAGAAAAACTATAGAACTAAAAAAAGAAAGGTCTTAGATATAGTGTTTTCATTAAAAAAGTTTTGACATTATCTATTTGCCACACCATTTGATCTTTTCATACACCATCAATAATTATGATGCTTGTTTAACAAGCCAATGTTGGGAGGATGTATCTCTAGGTTATTACTGTTGTTTCAATCATTTTAATTTAGAATTATTCTGAAGATAAGTTGATAAAATATGGGACCAAGTCATCTAACTAGCCTCTAAAATTGGGAAGAATCAGAGAAAATACATGAGGAATCTCCAAATGTAGACTTTTTTAGGGCCTTTGTGATCCCTAAAAACATTGAAGATATTTCAAACTTCCTTGAGTAAGGAATGCTTGTTGCACAATATGTTGAAATGGATAAAAATAAAATGGTCACATGAGTCATTACTTACAATCTCATTAATGAATTTCTATATAAAATTCAAAAGGATCATGTGCTACATAGAGTAACTTTAGAATATAGTGACAATAAATTCTTCAAGAAGAACATCAAGAGTCGTAGGAAGTCATTTCTCAAGAGAAACTATTGTGAGGAAGATACTACAAAGTGGTCTTTGGTGGCTGAATTTGATTCAGGATGCACACAAGGTGGCCAAACATTGTGATGTTTTCCATAGAATGTTAAAACCCAGTCACCAAGATGAGATTCCACTAGTCCTAATGCTAGTCGAGCAACCATTTCAAAAATGGTGAATTGAATTTATATGACCTATAACTCCCCTGAGTAAATGCATTCATGTGTGATATATCATTACTACAACTAACTATTTTATGAAATGGGTGAAATTTTCTGACACTAGGCTGTAGTGTAAAGGATGATGCTAAATTATTATCAGATAATATCATAATAATTTTTGGATGTCAAATCAAGTTGGTTATTAAAATAGGTACCCATTTCCTCAATAGGAAATTTGAGAATCTCACTAAGTATTTTATGACATTTCACTACATGAGCATGACTTATCACCCTCAAACAAATGGACAAAGTGAAACATCGAACAAAGTATTGGGTAAAATGCTAACAAAAATATGAAATGTTCAAAGGGATGATTGGGAGGATTTCACTCCTATGATTCTTTGGTCATATAAGACAAATTAAAAATGTCTCATAGGATTCACTCCCTTTCAGCTCATTTATAGTTGGAGGAAATTATGCCAATGGAATACATTATTCCTAGTTTGTGCATTACAACGGTTATCAAGCTAGGTGATCAAGAATTTATGAATAAAGATTGATGGTTTTGGTCAAAATGGAGGAAAATAGACAAAGGGCATAGTGGACATAGTTAAAAATCATGGCATGATCGTAATTTTCAATCTAAAAAATTATATCTCAAATAAGTAGTATTACTCTACGATAGCATATTCAAATCATTTTTAGGAAATTTGAGCATCAGATGGAAAAAAACCTATATTATTCATGATGTTTCATAATATGGTAAAATTATTTTAAAATATTTACAAGGAACCATTTTTCTATGGTGTATCAATCACTATAGGCTTAATCCTTATCACTAATAATCTCTATCATGCACCATTGTAAATGAGAGAGGGTGTTGAGTAGCATCATATAGTTAAGAGTTTTATTTAATGTTGATTTTTAATTTTATTTAGGGTTAGTGTGTTCTATAGTGTGATATTTGTATCGTAACACTTTGAAATGAAGTTTGGACTAGTGAAAATCGTACGCTGTGATTAATATGTGCAGGAAACCTAAAATGAAGATAAAAAGTGGATGGAACATGGTGGTCAATAATTAAATAAAGGAATGGGATAATGACATTATAGGTATGGTGAAAATATGGAAAGTTTTCATTTAGAACCATTAATTACAATACACTTAGGAGATTTAATCTTTATTTAAGTAGATCATGTGGCAAAATGATAGTATGATGCATCACATCAACTACTTGCTAATGTTTGGATAAGATAACCTAGATGAATAACACTATCTATCATGTCAAACAATAGTAAGTTGATATAAATATTGGTGATACACTCATGTGCAACCAAATCAAAGCATTTAAACTTAACACCTTGACGGATTTAGGTGGTAAATTTTATATAATAGAGGCCTTAGATAAAAAGAAACACTACATACTCCTAAAACTAAGTTAACTCTATGATCTAATTTCAAAAAACCTTCTTATGCGTAGATTTCACACCAAAACTAGGCCAAATAAACCAAGTGTTCAATGCAAGGCACGCCAACAACTATGGAGAGAGCATAATTATTGATACCACTTATAGATTTGTAAAAAGAGGAAATAAGACTTAACCAATCATGAAGCCTAAGATAAACCAATCATGATCTAGACCCCTTTTATTTTATTGAGGCAATTGAAACTATTTTTTTACCCAAGTCCCTCAAGAAATAACACAAGTAGGGGTATTAACACTTTAACATCTGTTGCATGGTTTAGATGCCAAAACATTAATCAAACTACCTAATTTTGTCCATCTTGATGAGTTAATGCTCAATATTCAAAGTAATTAAAATTAAGGTAAAATTCACTTGTCATAAGATGTGCCCATATTCATCACCCTTGATACTATGGCAAGAGCAACAAGTATTTCAACATGAGGTAAATGTCTCTTTACATACACATACATATCTCCACCTATACACTTTAAAACCAATGATAAATACACTAAAAAGGTAGGTAGGGGAAATCCCTTTGATTCCATTGATGATTGTTTGGTTCACATTGTTATATAATGAACCACTAAGAGATTTTGGCAAAAAATGAAGCAAGCAAAGAAAGAAACAAAGGAGTGGTAGACATTATGTATCACATGATATGCCTCCATGAATATTTTAATTGGACTATATTTTTGGCATCCAAGTTGACAACTAACATAGATAAGATAATCATTGACACTATGCAAGACTTATGATACCATTTTTTTGTATTTATACTTTGCTTCATATTTTTGGCCTACTATGACATTCACAAACATTATGGGACAAAAATAGGGAAATAATATGAGAAACTAGGGAGTTTAATGCTTGTTAGATATAAATATAAGCCATGATCAGTTCACACATAAGGGTACTCCAAGATTTGATGTTGTATGTGGGGTAGCATGCATCAGTGGCCAAACTACATAATGACATACAGATCAAGGTGTATGAATTTCTCAAAACAACACCCACACTAATAACATTATTAATCTTCATCTTGGATGCATAGGAAGAGGTGTTTAGGTATAAATGTCTCATATCTAGATGGTGTAACCTTTGTAGTCCATGACCATGGGAATAAAATAATTATTTCAACCATAGGCATAAGCTCAAGAAGAACTATAATTAAAAACCAAAATCAAAATAATAGGTAACACTTAAACAAATAATATCTCCATCACAAGTGGGAAAGGGAAAGTGAAAGCCATCAGGATGGTAAGCTTCACACTTCCACTGAAAAAGAGGATTTGACATAAATTCTTAGCTTAACAACAAACACATTTTAGAGATTTCAATTGAATGTGACTTGGCATAGCTTGGATTTTAAGAGTATGAAGTTTTATATTCCATGCTTGTAGACATTGATAATGAGGTCTACAAGAGGGAGGAGGAGAAATAATTTTTCTTTTCAAAAGTAGTGTGCACCTACTAGATGTAGAATCGTGTAAGGTAAGACATATGGGTGGATATCACCCAACCTCCTTCTTCTATCATTATTAATATTGTAGTTGAAGAAGAAGATAGACAACGGTTTTAGGTTCAAGTGTTTCAAAGAGATTCAACTACATGATCCTCTATTGTGCAAGAAGAAAAATTACTAGCATAAGAAATCCCAACACCAAATTTATTGTGTAGTCTAAAAATTCATGTTATAACTTAACCATATCTAGTCATCAAGGTTATAATGGTGAATTTTATAGAACCAACCAAAGATATTGGTGCACAAAAATCACATGAAATTCAACCACAAACATAGGACAAGGATGTGAAGAGGAAAAACAAAAGCCTCACTCTACCTCCAACCTCCAAAAAGAAGATGGTTTCACTATGGGGTACTATCTTCGAATGATATTCTTTATAAGATTTCAAGTCAGTCATAATAATTTAATCATATACCCATATTTATGAACCTAAATAAACTATATTACCATAGTTTTACCCATAATATTAAGCTCTATAGGAATAATAAGATCCATCTAAAACACAAAATGAGGATATGAGTAAGGAGAAGGAAGATAATAAGAAGAGGAAGTGAGCAGAAAAGTGCAAGGATGACGAGGAAGAAGAGAAATGCAAGTAATAATATATGAAAGAGGAGCATAAAAATAAATCTAAAGAAGTAGAGGCTAAAAAGATAAAGCTAAAGACATAAAGTCTCAAAAGAAGAGAGATGATGAAGCAAAGGCCATGAATAAATAACAAAAGGAAGTTGAAAATAAATAAAAAGAATCATATGCAACACAAAATAAGAAAGAAGAATAAATGATAATTATCAAGGCTCAAGAAACATAAAATGATAATCAACAAGTTATAGATAACAAAGCTGAAAATAAATCCAAGCCTGTAGTAAAATCTAAGGTTAAAGATAAAGTGGTTACCAAATCTAAAGTTGAGAATAAATCCATGTCTATGGATAAATATGAAGCTATATTAATGTAGGAGGTATAGGAATAAGACAAATAATAAACACAAATTTTAGTGAAACTAACACTTGCTACACAAGAAGTTGAAAAAGAGGATGCTTCTCATCCTAAAACACACAAAAAAATCCAATGGTGGTGAGATTTTCCCACATCATCCACCTAGTGCACCACCTTTTCAATACCACTGACATAGTTCATGGTGGATTCTATAACACCTATAGCAAAATTAATGGATTTAACTATGATTGTGAAGGAGATATCTTTTGATGTTTATCAATTGCCACTAACCAAGTAAATCAAAGGCACAAATACTTTCTAGGCGTCAATTATGTAGAAGGATTCAAATTTATAACAAGAATTATTATAGCTTTGAGAGGATAATGCATAACAAGGCCTTTAGTTCACAAATGTACATTAGACCATTGACATGATATGCCCTACACTAGTGACCCAATTCTTAGGAAACTAGGTGATGTCTAAAGACAAGCAATTCTCAACTTTGTTTTTACAAATCATGAAGGACTAGTTTGATATATAAAATCTACAAATATTACATGCAAAGAATATGTCATTTTTGATTTATTGGAAGAGTATGAATATGAATAGGAAGGACTAGTTGGCTATACAACTAGTGGTCATTTGTGATCTATTAGAAGAGTATGAATAGGTGTTAGACACAATTATGATGCAAGCCAATAATATATCACAAGGTATTCTTAATAAGAAGCAAAAATGAATAACTTGTTGGCCATAGCTAAGCTATATTTTAACATGATAGATAAAGCCAAAGTTATCATGGAGGATCACATTGATACTTTAGAAATTATAAATGGTGCACTTGAGCAATTGCTACATTGAATGGATATTTCCATTCAAAAATTATAGACCTGGCCCAATGATATTCTACACAACTCATTTACAAGTATTCAAGAACAAAGACACATGGATATGTTGGATGAACTATCACATGACATCTCAGTTAAAATGTTGAATTCAAGGGCACTCATCACCATCATCAAATATGAAGACATTATTAACCTAATAGTGATTCACATCTTTCTACACATATTTATAATGATGGTGTAAGAAGTTATGACTGATTGGAAGATGTTAAAACAAATCTTGTCCCTATTTAATGCTTACATGACACAAATTGTTAAAAAATAATAATACATTCCACCATAATAGTTATAACAAGTAATTCACTATAATAAGAATACCCAAAGTGCAGAACTAGATATATAGAAACCATAATATCCTCCATTAGTATTTTCTATAAGACTAAGTGTTTTACCCAATCCTTTATCAAGTCTATCAATGCAAAAAAATACTATGTAACTAACATAGAGTATGTTATCACCTATAAAGTAGGCAATAAATAGTTATAATTTTGTAATTTTCATAACTTTTTAACATAATTTTGTAGGTTAAAATTAAACATTAGGAGTAGGGCTAGGTTGGTTTAAAACCTATAAAGGGTGGCCACCTAATTAAGCTAGTCTATTGAAAACCTGAAATGATGGTTGCCTAGTATGTTATTTGAAATCCTAAATGGGTTTCTAAAATATTAAATGATACTTGGAGTGATAATCATGACTTTTATTTTTATTTAAATTCCTTAGATCAATCTTTAGTTAAAGATCATGTACTAGGACTTTATCTAAATACAAGACAAATGTTTAAGTTTGGGAAAATGTTTAGTGTAGAAAAAGGCTAGTAAAATCATAGAGTATATTTTTTTGACACATGATTTTCACTCATTTTTTTTTTGTATACTCTTTTTTTATGTATTCAACCCATGTAAGCATAATTATGTATGATATAAATATGAAGGGTCACTCCTTTTGGGCAAATCAAAAGGTGTGAGGATGAGTGATGGTTAAAACTCTATATATAACACTCAATTGTATTTTTATATGGTTTTAATGTGATGGAGATTAATACATACTGTATTGAAATGGTTTTCCTATATATATTCTATGATTGTTATATGTGAATTGAGTACATTGTTTTCTTTAATTTGTTAATTATAAGAATTTATGTCATCTGTTAAGATTATAATAAGAATGTGTCCATCCGTACATCTATCTATTTTTTTTAATTAAAATATTAAGTCTTAATATAGTATCAATGGTTTAATTTGGTTTTTCCATGCCCATATTATCCTTGAATTATCATGTTTAGAAGTGTTTCTAGATACCACTGCTAACAACTTGTGTTGATAAGGATAAGTTATTAGTAATTCCATGACTATAATTTTATAATGCATATAGTTAAGCTCATCTAAAAAAATAAAATTATGTTTAGAATAATAATTAGTAATAGGATTATGTTTATTAAGGATAATTTTCTTATAATTAATGGAGGAAATATGTTGAGGCTTCAATTATAAAGGCAACTAAACACTAGACGATTATTATGAAGTCGTAAGATTAGTTGTAATATCATTAATAAGTTTCTCCATAGTAAATGCCTTCTTAGGTTTGGTGATAGGATCTTTGTGAGTGGAGTTATGATGTTAATCAATTTTCACATATTAATAATTATTGAAATATTGATCATATATCGCATCAATGATACAAACATTTTTAGTTATTGGTATCTGAAGAAGTTTTTTGATATTTTTGTTTTGTATATTTGGAAAATGTTCACTTTGGAGAAGATTTAAGATATTCATATGGATAACCTTAATCATATAATCATGATCGAAAGCCTCTCTTAATATGAGGTTAACCATAATTTTGGAAGAACATGGCATGTCTCATGGGAATGGCCAATGTCAGTATGAAACCAAGAAAATTTGGTTAGATCATACCATGATGGAGGATAAAGAGATGTATGAATAAACAGTTTTGAAGGAGGTAATAATTTCCTAATATATGGCATACTAAAGGGTGGATGGGAGACAAGTTGAATATATAGGTTTGTGGCTCCTATTTTGGTTTGAGGAATTTTTAATTTCAAAATAGTAGTGGCTATTATATTAGTATAGGTTTGTAAATATTCGTTTATTATATTACACAAAGTTTCAAATTGAGTCATAAAGAAATATTCTATTTTTTCTTGATCAAAGTCTTCATCTAAGGTTTGAGGAGAAAATATACTAACCTCGTATTGAAGAGAGGGTTTAATAAAATAATAAAAATCTTGAAAATTTTATCATGACTCATGTTATTATCTGATTTATGTGCTAAAGACTTCCATCATTTATTAAAGGTATAATAATTTTTGTTAGGAAGTTTCTTAGCATTGATGAAATGGCTAAGGTTGTTTTAGGAAAACCATTATGTTTAAGTTATTTGAAAAAAGCATTTACTAAATCATCTATTTTTAAAATGAATTACCTAAGGAGTTTGTTATACCATTCTATTTCATCTTATATGAAGTTTTTGACATGGAGTTTAATGGTGTAAAAGGCACTAGTTTGGACCCATTCCTATATATATTACCAAAAACATATAAGGAAAATAGTAAGATCTTTACTCTCATCATATGTGATAGTTGGAGAAATATTTCCAATGTCTATGGATACAATAAAGGTTCATATTTTTCATTTTGAATATTTTGTAACATTTTATCTTGTATGAGAGGTTGAGATATGATATTCCCATTAGCATCTCTAAGAGTACTAGGGAAAAAAATATGATTTTG
>JARHVA010004564.1:702500-725000 GCA_037957365.1 Torreya grandis | reverse complement strand
TGTATATATATGTATATGTATGTATATGTATATATGTATGTATATATATATATATATATATATATATATATATATATGTATATGTGTGTGTGTATATATATGTGTATATATGTATATGTATATATATGTATATAAGTTTACAAGTAAATTGATCTTTAAAATCGATTAAAAAAATGGATAGTTTTTCATGCGGCTCCCGTAACTATCTCAAAAAAAATGAAAATAGTTTTTTTTAATGTGTGTATAATTAGGCCTAGTTTGTAACCATATGTTTATTTTGAATTTTGATCAATGAAAAAAATATACACAAGTATATATAGGCATGCATATTTCAGGAATGTAATGGACTAGAAGTCTATAATTAGAAATCAACATAGA
The DNA here is from genome assembly GCA_037957365.1 of Torreya grandis. Classification (NCBI taxonomy): domain Eukaryota; kingdom Viridiplantae; phylum Streptophyta; class Pinopsida; order Cupressales; family Taxaceae; genus Torreya; species Torreya grandis. Next base: position 724,622 of record JARHVA010004564.1, on the reverse strand, counting down.
TTAAAACCTTTAAACAATCCAAAAATCATATATTTGGAAAGATGATAGAGTGCTAGTCATTGTGGTAATAGTTTTATCAATTTTATCATTGAAATTCATAGAATATTTGGTAATGGAATTTGAATTTTGTTTTTTTTTAAACTCATAGATTTAGCTATTTGTTGATAGATCAAAGCATTTGGCTTGGGAATCCAATCCATTTATGAGCTAAAAGGATTAATTTTTTAAATCAAAATAAAAATAACATGTACATGATATAATAGGTATGCATTCCTTTCACATTTGAATAAAAATCATAAAATATCTCTTTAAAATTTTTTCATCTCTACTTCATGCAATGTGAAAGGAACACATACACGTTATCTTCACATTACATAAAAAAATCATAGAAGATATATTGAAATTTGCAAATGGTATTATAGCAGATGGTTTACTAAAATAAATGTTAAGTATAAGGAGTATAAATAATTTAAATTTAATTTAGTAAATATAAGAAATTAGGATCACTCTACATCTAATATAGTTGGTCTCACAACTGCATGCCTTACGATTTGGAAGATAATCTATAAAAATCCAATCTAGTCATTACTTAGGTATTTTTAGTGTTTAGGTATTTAACATATGAATTTTAGGGCATAACTTTTGAAATTGATATACATTTAACCTAATCACTCCCTCATTTATCCTCACCATCCCTTATCATCTCTAATCACTCCCTCATTGACCCTCACTATTTGTTATCATCCCTAGTCATTCCATTGTACCTCATCATACCTAATCACTCCCTCTTCATCCCTAATAATCCCTACTCAATCCATCATTATCCCTTATTATCCCTAATCAATTCCTCATTAACCCTCACCATCCCTAATCACTCCCTCATCATCCCTAATCACTCACTCATTGACCCTCACCATCCCTCATCATAACTAATCACTAATTCATCATCCCATCATCCCTAATCATGCACCCCCTCATCCCTCATAATACTTATTCACTCCCTTATTGACCATCACCATCCCTCATAATATATATTCTCACTCCCTTTTCATCCATAATCACTTCCTTATTGACCCTCATTATCCTTCACCATCCTTAATCATTCCATCCTCATCCATAATCACTCCCTCATTTACCCTCACCATCCCTCATCATCACTAATCACTACTTCATATTCCATCATCATCCCTAATCACTCCATCATTGACTCTCACCATGCCTCATCATCTTTAATCACTCTTTCATTATCCCTAATCATTCCCTCCTTGACCCTCATCATTCATAATCACTTCTTAATCATCTTTAATTGACTAAGATGACTATTTCTAGTTTAATTATAGTCTAATTTAGTTGTTCATATTCTGTATCCCTAGGGTAGTAATTTGCAACTGGGAATAATGATTTTTCTCTCTACCCTTGTTGACACCTTGCCCTTCAAGCAAAGTTACTTTTAATTTCTAGTTCACCTCACCCTTCAGGCAACCCTTTTCACATAACAAAATTAAAAAAAATGTGTAGAGGTATAGCTCCACTATAGACTAACCAATGGCATGACTCTATAATAAGGTTAGTAGGAGTCACTATAGGGGTGATTATATTGGATGGGACAACCTGAGTCACATAATTATATACATGTGTTTGATAAGACATTGATCAAGTGTCAACTATGACTATAGATGTGTTTGACATGATATATATATATATATATATATATATATATATATATATATATATATATATATATCAATTTGGGTTGTCCAATCCTATCCATAATTGGAAGGGGTTTGATGTTCTAAAGGAGGTGAGAGATATCTCCTATCTATGGTAGCTATGGACTCTTCCTCAAGCCCAAGTAACCAATAATATAGAGGTTTTTTTCCTCCCTTCTATATGATAGAATGACCCTCCATTACTCATGGATATTTGTATTTATTCTAACCTCAGCCTTTAGAGGTCCTCTATATCTATCTAGGATATGAGCCTCCTAGATAGATAGAGTTCTCTTTCTATCTAGATAATTATATGATATATATTTGTATATATAAACATATATATGATTGGGGATAAAAAAAATGGGACTAAAATAAAATGCATATAGGTAGAGGGGTTCATTTTACTCCATCATATGCCTTCATTATTGATCTCTTACTCGTTAGGTGGGTTGCACTCCACTGGGTTCATATATAGATAAGGGGCTCCTTGGTGTAGGAAAACTATAAATGTAGTTTATGCATGGACTATGAATACACTAAAATATAGGGTTGTAATAAACACCATTCCATTATTCTAAGCATGTTTTGGTGGGATAATGGTTATATAATGTGTCATTTTACCATCTATCTCATAATGAGGTTGTTCTAAGTGATTAGTAGGATTAAAGATATATGGGTAGTTTTTGTTTGCCTAGTTATTATTTATTGATGGGGTGGGAGGACGTAAAAATAAAATCTATGAGTATTTAGAGAGATATGGGGTCAAAAATTTTAACAATATATATGGGGGTTGTATCTATAAATTATATCTATAGCCATATCTAAACCCCTCTTGTGGGGTGTGTCATAATCCATTGACTTGATGGCATTGTTTTATGTTTGATTTAGATTAGTTTAAGTAGGTCATATCCCATATCCATGCCCATTATTCCATGGGCATTATTATTTTTGATCGAGAGGGAACAAACCAAATTAGGTGAAAGGTCTTCCCTAGGTAGTTTATTATCTCTAGTTTTATTTCAATGAAAATTAATATATTGATAGAAAAAACTATCCTATGTATATAACAATATCACTTGGATAGTATCAATTGGTCCCTCTATATATGTGGTATCAGGATCCTACTAATATACTAGAATCGACATATGGGCCCTATATCTATATGGGGAGCCTAATGTATGGTCGATAAGGCCCTCTCTATTTATTTAGATGAGGAACCTACTAATAGAAAAGGATTGATCAGCTATATTGGGCTCTTTTTCTAGATGGGATTGAGAATATAGATTTTCCCTCATATTTGACTAACTATTCTTGATTAGAATACTGAATGCTCATTAGATATAGGGTTGGCTATGAGTATCTAGGATTGATTGAGCATATAAATAGTCCTTTGAATTTTTTCAACTATTATTGAATGGACCCTCTCCCTCTCATTTATTTTCATTTCCTTTATCTATGTGGGGATGGGTATGGACATCCTACTAATCTAGATTGATAAATATTGACTTGACAAGATATGAGGTTATATATAGTCTATTGAGCCTATCAATCATTGGGATAGATACAAATAGATATGTTTTTTTGGTATTAATATAGATAGACTAGATATTTTATATTTGAATTAAATTGATATGAGGATATATATAGTTGACTATTAAACACAATAGATAATATAATATGATAAAATTATAGAGTATGATAGGATAGAGTGGGATTGACCCACTATGAGGATGAGACTATATGGAATACTAGGGTGAGGAATTGACCACCTTGATATTTATATCCCTATACTAGTAGTGACTTACTCCTTTTTATATAATATCATATTTTATTATATACATGATAACTCTATCTCGAATTTAATTTGAGGTTAATTTAATTATCTAGTTCCCCATCCAATCTATATCGAGTATATGTTTGTCTAACCCAACCATCCCCATCCATCTAACCATGCCTATCTTCTGACCCTACCTACATCACTAGTCCCACTCAACCCAACATGAACTACATGGGTAAGGTATCACTCTGGTCTATCAAATGTAATATTTTATAGGGGATAGTGCTTACACAACCTATATCTAAATGAATTGGTCATGTTTATAGATAAAATGTGACTGGGGTATTGGTTATTATATTAGTGGCAGGGATAGGTGGTGATTTGGCCCTCCTCCCTAAAGATGGAGATAATTAAACTCAACTCTATGTGTCCCTCTTTTCATAAAATGGAAAGGGGGGATTGTCAATTTAGTAGTAATAGTAGGCTATTCTTATTCCCTCTCCCCCTCAGGCCTTTCACATAAGTACCTTTATTCTTGGGTTTAATGTATATTGTATATTAACTTATGGGTCCTTAATTTCAAGGGTTTATAACATTACTTTTGTCCTCTCTTAAGCCCAATAACCTAGCCAACTATTAACCTAGTGCCCTTTCAGGTCTAGGGTTAAGTATTAGAATTAGGGTATCAAAGAATCTTAGGATATCTTCTCTATTGGTCTCAATTCATTTCATGAAGTCAAACCTAAATTTCATATGATTGATGTAGGGGTCACATAGTTAGAAAACATAAATATGCTAATTTGGGAGGTAAATGTCATTGTGCATCTTTACTTTTATTATTACCCATATATAAATAGGGCCACATGCACTCTTATAAAATATATAATATAATATTCTTGATTTTCCTTTCCTTTTCTTTATATAGATGGGGATAGGGATGGGGATCCTACTAATTCATACATAATATATGAGACTAGTTTATTGTCCCTAGTCACTCCTTTGTTGAATTAGGTTATAATTTCCCCTCTCCTTTAAGGATATGCCTTGGGTATGCAATCAAGTATTCAATTAGGTATCAAGTATTAAATATATGGTAAGACAAGGTATATAAAATTAGGATTAGATATTGGTATTCAAGACCAATATATGGATTCATTATTTTATAAAATAGAGAATACTCAAGTAGGTATGAAAATAAGGATAGGTAGGTAGGGCATACTTAAGTACAAGTAGGTGGGTAGTGCTTGCTCAATTAGGTATGGCAAGAAGGATAGGTAGATAGGGAATAATAAAGTACAATAAGGTAGCTAAGGTATAATCAGGATAAATATATCGCTAAATTACTTAAGTAGGGCATACTTCAGATCAAGATATGGCCTAGATATTCAATTAGGTAGGGCATACTCAACTATGTAAATTACGTACTTGGCATGCTCAAGTAGGTAAAGTAGGTAGGGAATACTCAATGGTATTCAAATATATTGCATATGTAACATGATTCAAAAATTTATTTGTCACTATATCTATTAAGAAGAAAACTTCCCTTACCAAAATTATAATCTAGGTAAGTATGGCATAGCTAAGTACGTAGGTAAAGAATATATGAAATATATAGATTAGGAAACCAACTTCCCTTGATAGTTAAGAATTTATTCTAGAAATGGATCATAGATATGACATGAACAAAGCTATATATTTGGAATGAAGCTTCCCTCTCTTTATCAAGTAGGGCATAAATTAGTATGTAGGGTATGAATAAAGATTTTATTAGGAACTAAGCTTCCCTTGAAGCAAAACAAAGCTACATATGAGGAAGGTAAACTTCCTTAGATATTTTTTCCTTACTCCCTTATTATCCATTGAGAAGGAAATATTCATTTGATATTTCATTAGGTGAAGCAAAGTTAGATATAGAAAGGCAAACTTAACTTTCCTTACTCCATAGTAAAGATGAATTAGGTAGGGAAAGATTTCATTGCCAAGTAATGGGTAGGTAAATTTGAGATCATGGTAGGGCCTTCAAAATGGTGCCCCTATATATCTATGGCAGGGTCCCCATTCCTATGTTATCCTTTGACATACTATATTGGGGACCATAGAATACTCAAAGTATAGAAAAGATCTAAGTTAGCCTTTAAAGCCCACTAGGACATGCCCAAACTCTAAGTGTCCCCTCATCAATACATTGGATTAAATAATATGCCCTTGATTCCCTTTGTATATCAAGTTGGGTATAGATTGAGTTGGGTTATGAAACACACTCTACTAGATTTGTGACTTCCTATCTATCTATCTAGGAATGTGGTCTATTATGGATATACTATGGATATATGGTCAACTATGGGATTTAGATTGGAATTATCAAATAGTCTCCAATTACCCTTATGTATATAGATATAAATTTAGATTCTCAAATTTGTAATTGGGATTATTATATGCCCAAATCCTACTATGTGTGTGTGTGTGTGTGTGTGTGTGTGTGTGTGTGTGTGTGTGTGTGTGTGTGTGTGTGTGTGTGTGTGTGTGTGTGTGTGTGTGTGTGTGTGTGTTTTGTAATAAATACAATTTCATCTCACCCTTTACTTGATTTATTACTTATTTATTCTATTCTATATCTCTTGATGCACACTCTCTCCACATTCTGGGCATGGATCACTATATATATCCTTGAATCCCACCAGAAAATATCTCTGAGTTACTTATTTGAGTGAAAAAGGATGAGGGAAAGAGGAATTTCTTTAGGAATTATTTGAGTGAGTAAAATTTATAATTAGAAGCCAATCAGGTATAAGCAAGAAGCCATTGCACCCACCATGATGGTATTGGATATAGTGATTAAAGATGAGGAGTGATGAGAAGGGAGTGAGTACAAATGATAAGGAATGATGAGGGAACCATTAGGGATGATGAGGGGTGTTGAGAGTCAATGAGGGAGTGATTAGGGAAGATGAGGGGATGATTAAGGATGATGATGGATGATGAAGTTTAATGAGGGAGTGATTAGGAGTGATGAGGGATGAGGAATAAGTGATTATTGATGATTAATCAATGATTAAGTATGATTAGGGATGGTGAAGGTCAATGACAGAGTGATTATAAATGATGAGGGATGGTGAGGGTCAATGTGAAAGTGATTATGTAAAATGAGGGTTGAGGAGGGAGTGATTAGATATGATTAGTGATGATGAAGTGATGATTAGGGAAAATGAGGGAATAATTAGAGATGGTGAGGGTCAATGAGGGAGTGATTAAGGATGATGAGGGAGTGAGTACAGATGATGAGGGATGGTGAGTGTTAATGAGGGAGTGATTAAAAATAATGAAATACGTGAAGGGAATGGTTAGGGATGATGAGGGATAGTGAAGGTCAATGAGGGAGTGATTAGTGACTATGAAATAGTGATTAAGATAATGAGGGACATTAAGTATCAATTAGGGACTAATTAGGGAAATGAGGAAGGAGAGAGTGATTATGGGTGATGAGAGATGAGGAAAAAGTTATTAGGAATGAGGGAGGGAGGATGAGAAAGTAAAATTAAGGCAAAGTGGTCATTTGTTCTATGTAGGTCACCACTGTGACCTATGCTTCCATAATCACATAACTTCAACTTGAGTTCAAAGTGAGTATTTTTTAAACATCAATTTTGACAATACTCAGACTCCTAAAAATGTGAAAAAACAATCCAGAAGGCGTAAAACCCTAAAAAAGGATGATATATTTACCAAAAATAGACATCAATTATAAAAGTATGCCCTAAAATCCCTAAGATCAATATTGAGGCCCTAAAAATGCCTAAATATCAATCAGATTAGATTTTGAATAACTATCTTCCACATCATAAGGTGTGTAGCTATGAAACCAATTGTATTAGGTGTAGAGTAACCCTAATTTATTATATTTACTAAAATAATTTCAAATTATGAGGAATATAAATACTTAACATTTCTTTTAGTAAACCATTTTTTAGTAGACTACCTGTCACTTCAAATATATATTTTTTGATTTTTTATGTAATGTGAAAATAACACATACACATTCCTTTCACTATATAAAACATGTATGCATTATAATGCATACACATTATAATGTGTATGCATTCATTTCACTATATAGAATGTGTACATATCTAAGTTTGTTATTTCTGAGCCTAGTTTTAAATAACACGTATGCATTATGGACATTACACATATGCATGATTTCTATAATGCATGCGAATTATGGTAAATGCCAATGAAATGATCCCCAAACTCCATGCACTTACCCATGTCAAAAATCTATTTTTATCATTCAATGAATTGAAATAAATAGGTATTCACTTTGAAATGAAGAGTGTGATTAATTTATGAAAGGAAAAATTAATTCACCTTGCTTATGCTTAAATAATAAAACAACTAAATTGTATCGGTGTTAGTTGATGCATTTGTACACAGCACAAAATTATATCAAGTAGATGGATAAAATATTTGTAAAGAAAAATTGTATAAAAAGGTATATGAATAGATTGAACATGATTAATTAGTTGATTAAAGCTAATTACAACTATAGAATTAAGTAAAGCAGGTTGATATAGTTCATTAAAAAATAAATGTACTATGGAAAAAAGGGGCAAAATGATGTTGTTGACTGCAAATAATATTAGACAGAAGTAAAATTGTAAAAATAAAAATAAATTCAAAAAATCAATTTAGTTGACTAGAAATAAAGCTAAAGATTAACAAAAATGAAAATGCATAACTATGTTCGGTAGATCGATATAGTTGACTACAAAAGTGAATTAGAGACAAAACTATATCAGCTGGTTTGATATATTTTTTTCTCAATTTATGTCAAACATAAGTACATTAAATATTTTGATATAGTTGGGTGGAGAAGACAAATTATATATATGGAAATAAAACTGAGTTGCGCTAGCCAAAATAATTTATTATGAGAGACACAACTAAAATTATGTCACACTACTCAATATAGGTTTTTTTAGGTAAAGATTGAAACTAAGTTTTATCAGCCTATCCTGGACAGCTTATTGATAGGAAAATGAAACATAACTGGATCGATCTTGTTTCATGTAATTTTCTGTTGAGGTGAAAGCAATGGTTAGTTTCATTTTGAGTTTAGTATAATTTATGCAATGAGATAGGATTGACATGAAACAATCCTATCTAAAATTTTGGACTCAGAGTAGGTAAATAATTAGTCATTGATACTTAATATAATCAGGATATGACTAATAGATCTAATAAACCTATTAAGGGAATCACCTACAACACAATGTCAATAGAAAGGGCTCGAAAGCCTCTAGTTAATGAACATAATGCAATATCCCTAACTAGGCCCATATTTAGAAAGTAATCAAATATCACAATTAAGTAATGTAAGTAAGGGGAAGGGTTAGAAACATATTAAAATGGTTAAGGAACCATTATAGGCAAATGGGGGCCTAGAGCACCTAAGATGGATTAATGAAAAGTTTGAATAATCCTATAGCAATGTCTAAGTTTAAGTGTAGATAGAATTCAAACAAAGAGATATACATTAATTAACCAAGAAATTATACAACTTTTATCTATCAAAAGGAAAGAGTTACAATTAGAATATACTTATCTTGAACAACACCTATTGATCCTCAATCTTCCCCTTTGCCAAAAGTTATTTTCAAGAGATTATTATTGTTTTAATTATTTCAATGGTCTAATTAAGATCTATGATAAAATGACTCCTCCTATTGCATAGATTCTATAAGATAAACTTTCTCCCCAAGTCAAGATCTAGGCAATAACTCTTCTAAATGTAAACTTATGACAGAAGTGCGAACAATAACAATTGAAGATGAATGTTCTTCTCTATTGGATTGAAATGGTGACTTATATTTATAATGGTGAATAATATTAATCCCTCTTGAATTTTAAGTTGATGATATTAGCCAACTTGATTTAGTCCTCAATGGGCCAACTAACCTTGAACTATATCAGCCAAACTAACCTAGTTATGAAGTGTGCACCAAAATGTCTAGGATTGTATCATTTTAATTGATATAGTTGAGATGGAACACATAATGGTTAGAACTACATCGATTCATGTCAACATAGTAGGCAAATATAGGTCATGAATAGTTATAAGAAGAAATATGGGAAATAGCTAAAGGGACCAAATCTGGAGAAGTTGGAATGAATGTATGAATGATATATAATCAACAAAGTATCTCATGAAGCACCATCATTTTTCCCATCGCTTTTCTGGTGCACCTTTTAAGGTGTGCACAAGCAGTGATATTAAAACTCGATAAATTTTCATAAGAGAAAAAGCATCAGTAAATGATAAAACTTAAAAATATTATATGTATACAAAATATGTTTATGCTTTTATATCATTTAAAAATAATGATTATTACATATATTAACATAGATAATTTATTAATCTCTAATCATCTATTTATTGAAAATAAAAATTCAAACATTGAATAAGAAAAAAAGATAATTTCAAATGTTATTTCAAATTATAATGGTTGTGAATATATGCCCACAGTCCAAAATTCATTTAAACAATCCAAAATCTAATAACAATCGTAGAGTTTAATAGCTATAAAAAAAATACTGTGGAATGTGAATAATCCAATATTAAAAAGTGAGTAATGAAAAATAGAGAATTTCAAATGTTCTTTCATGTGGATATATTCCCACAGTCACAAATGCATTTAAACAATCCAAAATCTGATAGCTTTTGTGAAGTTTGATAACTATAAAAAAACATTGTGGAACGTAAATAATCCAATATTTGTTCTAATATTTAACGTAATTAAAAGGAATTGAATGCAAGTTCCCCTTCAAATGGCATCAACCGTAATGATACGTAAGTCTCTAGGAATGACTTCAAAAGAGATAACAATATAAATTGGTGACATGGAGAGAGCAAGGTTGACATGCACACCAATGTCATGGGTTAAATCTCCTCGCTAATTGAAAATATGTCCATCATTCTCATTTGAATACTACTCAAAGATCAAGAACTTAACTTAGAACAAAAATAAAATAAATAAAGAACATAATTTGTAATCACTATCCTCAAGTTAACATCCCAAGGTAGTTTCTTATGGGCATGCATAAAGTATTTTAAAATTTTATATGTATTAAAATTATGAAATTAATGTAAAAATGAGACTTTAAAAAATTAACTAAAATAATACAATATTTTTATTTTAAAAAATATATCATAGATTAATTTTCATAAAAATTAAATGAGTTTTAATACTACAACTTCATTATTGTTAATTTAATTAAAAGTTTTTACAAATAAATGTATATATCTTTAAACATGAGAATCAATGATTTTTATTATTTATGTAATAGTAATTTGTATGTAAAATCTATTAACATTTTCTAATATAAAATTTATGTTATTTTTGTTTATGTAATAATAATTTGTATGTGAAATTTATTAGCATTTTCTAATATAAATTTTATATTATTTTTTATCTTGATTTTTTTGGTTTCATATTTAAGTATTTAATAATTGTAATGTAAATGTGAAGAATATAAAAGAAAATTTAAAGGCCCAATTCTCCGTAACAAATATTAATTTGTTAGTACTATTCTATTTTCCAAATTATTTTTTATTCAAAATAAAATAATAATATTTGATGTCTTCTATTTTCATCTACACCTACAATACAATTTATATTAAAATTGTAATTATTATAATTTATAAAATTATGCTGAGAAATAATTACAATCTTAATTCAAAATATTACATATAAATTTATGAAAATATTTATTATATAATATGATTAATTTCTTTTCAACATAAAACAATAATATTTAATGTGTGCACACTCGAAAGTTTTAATTAAATGAGAGTGTAGATTTTCTTATCGAATATTATATAATGAAACTAATTTATTATATTAAATCAACATAATTTATATTTTATTCTATTTTTTCAGAACATTTTTTTCTCGTATTCACCTACTACTAGAGTCAACACCGATAGGCAGAGTGTTTCTATTACATGCGGGCTTGTTCCTACATATATTATCATATAACAAATGAGAGTGCAGAGTTAGAGGAATAGACATATAAAACTGAGGCCTGTCGGTCATTTTTATTTTGATTTTGTTAGTATTATATATGCTGTTAATGTCATTGTATACATGGTTGGTGCATTACATTTTCCTATAAAATTGACAGCGTATAATTCATACACTGTCCACATTCCCGAATGCACGCAACGCGTAATGGAGAAACAGATATATGATGGTAGGTAGGTCACGAGGTCGAATCGGGCAGGTAAACGGGTTATTTAGCTAACAATGTTTTCAATGTTTTCGGTGTCTGAGCAGATGGATCGAATTAAATAAACAAGCGATTTAGCTGGAGATAGATTTTCTCTTGGGAAGCTCGGTTTAGGTGGTAGTATTTGGTATTTCTTTGAAATAGGTAAGCAGCTTCTCGGTAGGAATAAACAGCTATATGCTTACGTTCATTTTTTCGTTCAAATCTAAATCTCAGTCGTCGTTTAGTGTGGTGAAATTAAATTAATATAGCCGTGTTTTGTCTGAATCTTTCGCTGCTGCGAGGAAGCCATTAAATGAAAATGGTGCAATAATAAATATAGAAACAGATGCCATTCTGGAATGAAATATACCGGCTAGAAGACACGGTGTCGCTGATATAAGAGCATATCCAGATTTTAATGTATTCTAATTCAGAAAATTTTTACTAAAGCAACCATAACCCTAAATGATTGTCGCCGGCAATGAGGGCAGAATGGTATCAAATATTCGAAATAGTCCTATAAATAAAGAATACTGATCACGTAAGATAATAAGAATCTTTCTATTGTTGGAGTGTGTGATTGACTGTCTTCTTAAATTATTATCGAATGATGTTGACTTTGCTCTCGAATGTGCAACAAACAATAAGATGTTGATCGTGTGAAGTTTTTTTTATTCATATATTCCTTAGATATAATTTGATGGTGGAATTTAAGCCTTCAAGAATAGGAAGAAAAGGTGGTCATCTTGTTTAAGGATTCCTTCCTTAAGATCTTTGTTTAAGGATCCTAGTTTGGTTTTAGGTTTTTTTTCATTGATTTTAGATGGAATTAAATTACAACTTTCGGTAAGTTGAGTATATATGTTAATTATTTTTCTTTAAAATTTGAAATTGATGAATGTTTATAGGTAAATATCTTATTTATTATAAATTTTGTAGAAAATAATATTATCTTTCTAGAGATTTCCATAAATTTATGAAGATTTTCATTTAATATAAAGTCCAAAAATGTTCAGCATTATATATTTATCAGGTATATCAGTTTTGATATAGAACACTCAACTTAAAATGTTTAGCATTATATATATATATATATATATATATATATATATATAACCCAATATTAATATAGAACTCTCAAGTCTTCACGACCAATAATTTGAAAACTATTATCTCATACATTTACACAATGAGCTATTGTAACTGCAACTGAGTTCATATCCAAATAACATAATTCAAATTTATTATTTCAATGCATATTTTATTTTTTTCAAAACTTATTTATTACCTTCAAATACCAAAATAATAATTTTCCATTAAATATTTTTCCATATCTTTTATATAGAAATTAGTCTAAGATTAAAATTAATTGTTCTCTTACAAATATCAGATATCTAATCTACGATTCTTAGAAGATGTAAATATGCCACTTGTATCAATTGTAACAGTTCTTCAACAGATGTTTATTACATAGTTGTAGCCAAGAACGTCAATCAGTTAAGTATATGAAGTCTACAAATATGGAGTCAGAGCTGACATAATACAAACAATTGAGATGTGAAAGCTTCATTAGGTTCCTAATGACAAATTTCATAATTTAATTGAATATGAAAAAACATTGGTTCTTGCAGGCTACGATTACTTGTCTATCCTTCGAATTTCCAATTTTTTGCAATATTTTTATCCTGCATGAAGTAATTGTTTCACCCACATAGACAAAACACAATGATAGGAATGATTGCCAATGTTATTCCAATTCTTGTTCATTTCATCTCCTTCCATGGGTTTCTTTCTTGATAAATAAATGTAATATTATGTAGATGGAAAAGGCAACAAACATTCATTTTGTGATCAGTTGATTGGGATGGATCCAAGCAATTATTCATCTTTGTACTAAATAATGCTCTTTAGAACAATTTTTCTTGATCATGATTGGCATTGAAAATGGGGTTGTGTGTATGGGAAAAGAAGTGTATAAGCAAGTGGTATATTAGTGTAGGGCTTTTGAACATTATTATAATGTAATATCTATGTTCATAAATTAATCTTGAACGAAGTGTTGTTATAATTGAGAAAGAGATAATGGCAAGCATATGAACCACCTCACTCTTCCAAAGCTTTATAGAATTGAGTTTATCCAAGATAACTTGTGTATTTGTGAAATTTTGTTCTATTTCATTTTCATTATTAATTTATGGACAAATTTTCTTTACATTTTTATGATTTTCTAATCCAATTCAAAGTCCTGTTAATCTATGTTTAAGCATATAATTAATAGAAAATTATAAGTGTATAACAATCAAGTTTTTAGTATATACAAATGATATTTGTATAAATAAGTTAGTATTCGAATCTTTATTTAATTACAAATCAGATGGTATAAGATTTGCTTATTCCATTGTGTATGATTTTGTTTACTGTGAATATTATGTAGATTTGTGCTTGCTATCGGATCAACAAGTGATAGTGATAAAGACATCATTTTTCATTTATAAAAAGTGATTTCCATCCAAAGGTGGAATAGAGAAGTGAAAGGCTCACTTATATGAATAATTACCTTTATTAGATGAATAAAAAATTCATAATTTGGAAGAAGATGTTTCCAACATCTATTTATCCATATCTAAGTTTAACAAATTGGATTACATTATGGGGATTTTCATGGAAATTTTGGTTGTTTTTGTGTTAGAGTCTCCCAATGAAAGTGAAGAATCAAATAATTCAACCAATGAGAATAAGAAGCCTCATACTAACAAAGCTCCATCTCCATTTAAAGTTGTAGCAAAGACTCAAATCTACTAATATGAAAGGGAGGTGAATTTAGAAAATCTATAACATTAGCTATAACTCAAGTTGAGGTATATTTCAATTTACATTAGATTAATAAAAGTCAACAAATATTTTTTTCAATATTAAAATTAAATAATCATGATTTAATTTAAATTTAAATTTATGTTTATATTTAGTTATAAAAATGTTACCTCTAACTGTTAAATGGGGTAAATTATCTTAAAATTAATTAATCATGATTTAATTTAAATTTAAATTTATGTTTATATTTAGTTATATAAATGTTACCTCTAACTATTAAATGGAGTGAATTTTAAGTGATAATCAAAATACATTTGCATCATATTTGTTATTAGGAAGAGAAGTCCATATATTGAAAAATCATAAACAAAAGAAAAATCAAGTATGTGGATGGACTCCATATCCATTTAAGAAAACCTATACTCTTGGAAAATATTATATGTACAAGAGGTTTTTTCTCAATCTCACTACATTAAAATGTAAAAAATAAAGGGTTCATCTACTATCAACTCATACCCAAATATAAAGCTAGTTCCAAGAAAAAGGGGAAATGTAAATGTAAATGTAAATGTAAATGTTAGGCCACTACTAATTTTTCCCCCAAATGATATTAAAATTCATTTTGGGCTTTGTCTCTAGAAAACTTGTTTGGATGTTTTATTTGAAATTGCATTTATATAAGAATAAGAAAAAGAAAAATCTTATAATTTCATTTCAAAGGAAAGTTGGATGTAGGTCCAATGTTGGTGATAATATGTCTTTATCTCACTACGAATGGAGAATTATTTATGTAGAAATAATTCTTAATATAAATTTGAACTTATCAAACTTTTCCATATCAAAATATATATTATGAAAATTAAAGTTGATGCTATTTTTTTCCTTCATGCTTTCAAGAAACTATTATTAAGAAAGAGTTAGTTATAAAAAAATTGGGATTGATAACATACAATACTCTTAATTTATATGTTTTGAGTTAGATAAAATAAATATAAATAGAGGTAACCAAACAATATAAAGTTATGTTCGGAATAATGTACATTTCATTGACAAAATTATGGTGAATGGTGTGCCTCTTATATGTAAAGTGGAATCTTTGACAACCTATATATGTATATCCAATATGTTATATTTGTGAGAAAAACCAACCAATACTTTTTTTTTAAGGATATGGGAAAGCTAAATAATCAATTCTTATAAAGATAAACAGAAATTATTATTGGTAAGTACCACACAAACATAAAAACTGAATAATGCAAGTGGGAAATTTTATTTGTTTATTTTAAAAGTATATGCAATATAAAAGAAGTGAAAGAATGTAAAACTTCTCATATCATGTCTACTATCAAAGTGGGAAAAAAAATAGAATCTCTATTTGTAGTAATTCAAGGATTTTTCCAAATATCCCTTTTAAGTATGCCTCCGGTGAAGGCCATTGAGCATGAATTAAAATTATTCTTATATTTTCCCTTCCCAACATCGGTCTCTATTGGAAATAATTTCTAGACACAAATAAAGTAAGACACTTCTAAGATTCATTATTGAATCAATATGTAATTTATGGTAGTACTTCTCTATGTGATTCTATAATTGTTAAATTGTACTTAATAAGGATGGGACATGGAAAATGTATGTTCCATATAGAGTTTTGATTAAGATAACCATAAATAATAGCTACCCTTGAGTAATGATATTTTGAGTCAGTCTATTAAGTGAAAATATTCAAGATAAAGAAAGGATTTTATAAATGGTTAAAGTGTTTATTTTTTTTATTTTTTTTTTTAAATTTATAAAAATGATATTTTAGTTTCAAGACTGATTTATGATGAATGTATAAATAGTTTGGCATGTTTTGAAGGAGAATAAATTACTTTTTAATGAGAAAAAAGAAAAAGTTTGAATAAAAATATTTTTTATATTTGAGACATGTGATTGGAGATGTAAAGTTGAGAATTTACCCAGTAAAATTTGAGGTTATTGTGAATCTACTCAAGATTTCCAATATGACCAATGAAAAATTTACTCTTAGTATTATGTGGGAGGTTTTTTTCACAATACAACTCAGGTTAAAATTCAAATTATTACTTTAAATCATTTTGTTTGTATATGTATAATACAACATTTTTTCCTATTTTAAATAGTGAAGGAGGTGGTGGTGGTGGTGGTGGTGGTGATGGTGATGATGATGATGATGATGATGATGATGATGATGATGATGATGATGATGATGATGATGATGATGATGATGATGATGATGATGATGATGATGATGTAAGTGGCTTAAAAAATAGCTTTACTTCATTAATATGTGGAAAAATTATTTCCTCAAATACACCCAAGAGTAAAATTATACTTATTCTCTTTCAAATTTATGATTTTATAATGTACTACTATATTATATTAAGCAATGGAAGTATAGAAATATTTGTGTGATTTTATTCTTTGAATCTTAGTCTAATTTTTTAAATTTCTTCTTTATAAGTACAACATTTTCTATCATTCATATTACATTTCAAGAAAAAGATAATTTTTTATTTAAAATGGATCTATTATGACACTTTAGTTTTCTAATTATCCACTTTTCTAATTCATATGATTATTTATGTTTTTAGTCATCTATCATAAATAAAGTTTTTTCCTTAACATTTATCTGAATTATAATCCTTAGGTTTGTTCTTTATAATTATTTTACCCCAAGGTTCTATTTTGATAATTTTCCACTCTCTTTTCATTTCACTTTCCATATAAACTTTGTGTAGATAAAATAATTATCGACAATTGTAATTAAATATTTTTAGACATATTTTGAAGTCCACCAAAAAAACTAGAGAGATCTTCTGTAAAATATTTTTAACAGGATTTAATTTTATTGGTTAATAGGGTTTGAAATTTTCAAAAATGGCAAAAGGCTTAATTTTATTTTTAATTTTGATATGAAGGTTTTCCAACTATTTTTACATAGACTTAGAAGTTTATTGAATATTAAAAAAAGTGTTATTTTAAATGAGAAAAGTGTTTTTAAGTTGATTTGAATAGATTCATATTTTAATGGTCTAAATTAAGGTTTATATTTTCACAGTTAACATAAAAATTAACTCTATATTTAAATTATATCTAATGTTTTTTAGATTACATATATTTGATATATTGCTTAAATTATGTGGGGTTAGGAAGGAACAATTATGTACAATTAGAAATAATATGATAACATTATGTTCCATTTAAAAATAAAGGTACATTATGTTCCATTTTCATAATATTATAAGATGATAACATCCTTCCACATTAATTATTCTTTTGTTTGAATCCCTTATAGGAATTTATATAGGCCTAGTTTTTATAATAGAAATAGGTTGAATTTAGTAAAAAAATCATATTGTGTGTTTTTTAATTGTTTTACTAATGTGATGTAATTTTTTAGTGCAACTGTGATGTAGTTTTGACACATATTAGGTGTAACTTTAGCACAAATGCAATGTGATAATATTTTTTAGTCACATAATTTTTGTACCAATATTGTGCCACATAAGACCACCTTATTTTATTTTATTTTAAATTTTTCATAAAAAACACAAAAAACCATCGATTTATTACACAAACTTGATTTAAATTGAGGTGAAAATTACATTAAATGTTATAATCACTCATTATTTTATTTACAGTAGAATAATTTGGATATTAAATATAATAAATGTGTGATTGGCAAGCTATTTCACTTTCCATTTAGACTTCTTTTGATTTCAACCATTGTAGCATAACTCTACTTGAACCTGTTATGTATGAATCTTATTTGAAAGATATGAACATGATGCATATTTTTGTACAATATTTCTTCAGGAGAAATATTTGAGCTTAACGATGCTCACTACCTGCAAGATTGTTCTCTTTATAAGTTTAGTTTTTTGTGTCAAAATTATGAAGGTTTTAGATAATATTCAAAGTACATACTTCAATAGTTGTTGGTCATTTTTGAGTAACAAAGAGAGTGAAAAACTTGCAAATCTATGTTCATTGGTCAAATATGTGCGTTGATGCTTTAAGATTCATTTGTAATTGGGGATTACATATGCCATTATTTATTCCCTCTATGCTATGGGAAAGTATTTTTATGGATTTCATAGAGGGTTTATCTTTTTAGAAAAAAAAGAAAGAGTATTTGTTTCTAGTTTTTTATTAGTTTAAAAATATGTGTATTCTTATTCTTTGTAAGAAGATTCTTAATAGGATTGATGTAACTAATTTTGTTTGTTTAATTGTTTTCCTAATGTATGGATTCACTTTTCTTTCTCAATTTTTATCATGTTAGATCAAAAATTAATATTTGTGAGCAGATTTTAGACTAAATTGTTGGAAAAGATGGACATTGTATTTAATAGATCCACCACATTTCATCCACAAATTGATGGGTAGACAAAGGCAGTCAATATCACCTTGGTGCAATTATTGAGAGGACACAACATTAAGCATAAAAATATTTTAGATAAAAACATAAGGTATATTCAATATTATTATAATAGAGATAGTCATTCCCCTATTAATAGATCTCCATTTGAAATGTGTTTTGGATATTTACCTCTATATGAATTCAACATTGTTTGAGAAAGCTATAAAAATGACATGGGATTAGAATGAACCATTAAATTTAAAAAGTTGAAAATTTTATAACGAAAATTAAATTAATCCACCTTCATGTGTAAGAGAGATTGAAAGAGCAGTAAGGAAAGTACAAAACAAGGCATGTTCAACATAGGATTGACAATAACTTTTACTCTTGAATGTATTTGAGTAAATAAACACTGTAAGGTACAATTATGAAACTTAAACCTCTTAAGATTGATACATTTTTTTTCTAGAATAAGTGAATAAAAATTATTTAAGGTTTAAATTTCCTCCTTATATGAAACTTTATTATGTTGTGAATGTTGATAACTTACATTATATTTAAGCCTTCCATACCAGATAAAGAATAAGGTCCTTCACTACCTTTCTTTTAAGATATTACTCCAAAAATTCAAGAAGAATTAGAACAGGATGTGGCATTGTAGAAAAAGGTAAAGGGATAAGAAGAGAGGTGCAAGAGCATTGGAAAATGGGCTGAAAGGTCAAATGCTAAGGAACAAAATATATCGAAGACATTTCCTAACCTCATGAGTTCCTATGGTTTTGGGATGAAAATCCTTTAAAATTAGGTGGTATGATCCATAATTCAGGTTAATAGTTTGCTAGTAATATGAACTAACTAAATATGCCGCTTGTGGTATGATCCATACTTCAGGTTAATAGTTTGCTAGTAATATGAACTAACTAAATATGCCGCTTGTAAATAATGATGTAAATATGCCACTTTTATTAATTGTAACACTTCCAAAATAGTTGTCTCACATTGTGCAGAGAAGAAAGTTGATCAACTAAGTGCACAGCAGTCTACAAAGATGGAGTTGTGTCTGAGATGATCTAGATATCTTTGATGTGAATGCTTAATAGGTTCTAGGTAGGAATAAACAGCTACATGCTTACGTTCATTTTTTCTTCAAATCTAAATCACAGTCGTCGTTTAGTGCTGTGAAATTAAATTAATATAGCCGTGTTTTGTCTGACTCTTTCTCTGCTGTGAGGAAGCCATTAAATAAAAATGGTGCAATAATAAATATAGAAACAGATACCATTTTCGAATGAAATATACCGGCTAGAAAACACATTGTCGCTGATATATGAGCATATCTGGATTTCAATGTATGGTAATTGATGAAAATATTTGCTAAAGAAACAATAAACCCTAATGATTGTCGCGTGCAGGTATGGCAGAATGGTATCAAATATTGAAAATAGTCTTATCAATAAAGAATATTGATCACGTAAGATATGAAGCATCTTTCTATTGTTAGAGTGTGTGATTGAGTCTCTTCTTAAATTATTATCGAATGATGTGGACTCTGCTCTCGAATAAGCACAAAGAACTAAGATAAAAATCATATGAAGATTTTTCTAGTTTCCCTTGGATATATACTCTTTAGATATATTTTAAGGGTGGAATTCAAGCTCCCGAGTATAGTAAGAAAATGTTGTCATCTTGTTTAAGAATTCGTGTAGTTTCGTTTTGACTTTAGTTTTAGATGGAATCAAACGACAACCTTCAATTCAGTTGAATATATATGTAAACTATTTTTTTCAAAATTCGAGACTGATGAATATTTTATATATAGATGTCATATCCATGATGAGCTTCGTAGAAGATAACATTGTGTTTTAGAGGTTTGTGCGGATTTATGAGGATTTTCATTCAATATAAAGATTAAAGATGGTCAGTATTATATATTTGTGAGGTGTTGGAACTTTGACATAGAACATTTCAATTGAAGTCTTCACATAATAATTTGATGACTGTTAACTAATATGTTTATACAATGGGTTATTTAATTACAATTATGTACATATCTAAGAAATATAATCCAAATATATTACGTCAATGCATATTTTTGGTTCTAAGACCTATTTAATAGTTTCATATACTAATATAGTTATTTGTCTTTAAATGTTTTTCATATCTTTTTTTTCTTTCTATTTTTTTAAGATTGATCTCAAATTCAAATTAGTAGGTTGTTAACAATGTCAGCGAATTGATCCATTATTCTTAGAAGATGTAAATATGTCATTAGTATCAACTGTAATACTTATTCAACAAATGTTTCTTAATAGTTATAGTCAATAATTTTGATCAATCAAGTACATGGGATCTACAAAGACGGAGTTAGGGATGAGCTGATCTAGACATCTTAAATGTGAAGGCTTTAATAGTTTTGTTATGTACAAAAATATGAATTCATTGAAGATAACAAAAACGTTGGTTTTGGCAGGCTACCCACCCTATAAATTTCCAAAATTTCATAATGATTTTTTTATGCATGAAGAAACAATTTCGCACATGGAAGAAAAGCAAGAAAAGTAATGAATGTAAACACTTCTTCTAGTTATTGTTCATTTTATCTCCTTCTATGGGTTTATTCCTTCATGCATAAATGTAAACTAATGTAGATGTCAAAGGTAATGAACATTCAATCATTAAGTAGTTGATTGGGATTGATTCATTTAATGATTCATCTTTATACTCAGTAATGTTCTCTTAATTGTTATTCTCTCAATAGTTCTTGATTATGTTTGGTGCTGGACTGGGGTTGTGTACTCGACATAATTTATTAATATTGTAGTGTACATTCTCAATATAATTCCATTTAAGGTTCTAAAAAAATCACTCTTTAATAAGTATCTTCACATATAACACTTGATGTATGTGATTTTTGCATTTTTGGTTGTACTGATTTTGCATTAATTCCTAAAGAAAAGCATAGAGGTTTAGATTAAAAAAGTAAAAGTTACATGTTTTTTAAGATATATTGAGAAATACAAAGGATATATATTACTATGCATCTCTACATATAAAGTTATTGTAAATAGATATGTCACAATAGATGAGAAAATTCCATATTTCTCAAGTAATGGTAAACCCACTGATATTAGTAATCTATGGATAGCTGCTGATGATTCTAAATCAAATTC